>KQ987720.1:486947-595664 GCA_001598015.1 Dorcoceras hygrometricum
GATGATACTATGTTACCTATCACTATGAATCATATAAATGGTATTCTTGAACAACAAAATTATACTAATCTTTATCTTATTCTTCTTGAAGAAGAATTAGTTGCTTTAAATCAAAGGATAGAAAATATTTTCTCTGTTATAAAGCAAATAAAACCTGACGTTCATATACCAATACAAAAAGAGAAAAATATTGTCTCTATTGCTTCATCCTCGATTCAATCTCCCCCTGATATTCAAGATTTTAAATTTCGCACTTCTATTTCTGAAGTTGAGAAACTTTTAAACGAGAAATTTAAATCTGAAAAGAGTTCCATTTTCCTGAATGAAATCTAATAAGATATTCTTCCTTACTTTGTGGTTTTATCTGTTTGAGAATACCACCAAAGCCTATATCAGAAGCATCTGTTTCAACGATTTTGTCCCAATTGGGGTTTGTTAAAGTTAAACAAGGAATAAACTTTAATTTTTCTTTGATTCTTTTAACAGCTTGAGTGTGCTGTTCAGTCCAAGGAATGGGGTTCTTTTTAAGCCGGTCATATAAAACAGCTGTATCTTGAGATAAATTTTTAATATAAGCAGATATATAATTTAAACTACCTAAAAATCTTTGTAATTGAGTTTTATCAGTAATAATATCTGGAAATTTATTACTAAACTCAATACTTCTATGAATAGGAATAATTTGTCCTTTGTTTATGTTATGTCCTAAGAATTTTATGTTAGTTTGAAATAAGATCATTTTTGGTTTCGAAATTACTAAACCATTTTGTATTACCAGGGATTTAAAAATCCTTAAATGTTTAAAATGACTTTCAATATTATTAGAGAATACTAAAATATCATCAATATAAACTATTATAAAATCAGAATAAGGGATAAAAATATCATTCATAATTTGTTGAAATTCAGAGGGAGCATTCTTTAAACCAAAAGGCATAACATTCCATTCATAATGTCCTATGGGAACATTAAAAGCTGTTTTATATCTATCAGTTTCATTGATTTGGATTTGCCAAAATCCTGATTTTAAATCAAATTTAGAAAAAATTATAGCATTTACTAATCTGTCAAGAAGATCTTTTTTATTAGGAATAGGATGTCTAATCCATTTTAAAACTCTATTTAAAGGTTTATAATTTATAACCAATCGAGGAGTTCCTCTTTCGATTTCAGAATTTTTATTAACATAAAAAGCAGTACAAGACCAAGGAGATTGGGACGGAATAATTAATTTTTTATCTAATAAAGATTGTATTTCCTTTTTGCATAATTCTAAATATTCAGAATTCATTTGACAAGGTCTAGCCTTAGTAGGAATATTGGTTTCATCAAAATTATCTTCATAAGGAAGAGAAACTATATGTTTCTTTCGATTCCAAAAAGCATTGGGGAAATCGTTACAAATATCAAGTGAAAATTGATGGTAAATGGTTTTTATTTTATCTTGTAATTTAGGATTTTTTAAAAGATCATCGATACTTAAAAGATTTATCTCAGTTTTTAAAGAATTTATATGAAACATTTTTCTATCAATCTGATCCTGTATAGAATTCAAAATTTTTAAATATGGTTTAGTAATGAATTCAAAATGAATAGGAGCACCTTCATAAGTGCCAGTAATACCAGTGGGATCTATAGATGTGATAGGATATATTTTATAAAAAAAAGGTAATCCTAAAATTAATTGGTTAGAAAGATTCTTAATTAAGAAAAAACTAGTCGGAATACAAGTTTTATTTTTACAAATAAATGTTTTTGGTAATTTATAATTTACCTGTAATTTTTCTCCTCCTGCATGAGATAAAGAGTGAGAAGTTTTATGAAAATATTTTGAAGGGATTAATCCTTCTTGTATAACATTTAGATCAGCACCGCTATCGATTAAAGCAATAAATTCTTTTTTATAAGTATTATTTATTAATAAAGTAATTTTCGTATACCATTTTTGTGTTTTGATAGTATTAAGAACAGATAAGTACTGTTCTTGTTCTGTATCTTCAGGTAATAGATTTTCTGATTCTGCAGTAATAGAATTTTCTAAATAAAAAATTCTTTTATTGATATTAATGTTATCATTACGAAGAATATCGACCTGTTGGTTTAAATTATCAATTTCGATTTTTAAAGTTTCTATAGTAACAGGAGTCTTTGTTTTATGTTTTTCTTTTAAAAGTTTTTTCACTTCTTTTAAAGAATAAACCTGATCATTTTTTAAGAGATTAGTATAACTAGTAGAAGTTTGATTGTCAATATTATCTATTATAGAGGCTCGTAAATTTGGGTCTTTTATTAATTTTAGAAATTCAACTATCTTATCATCTGATAGGACATTAATATTTAATTCGGTGAATTGAGATTTTAATTTATAAAATTCATCATTATCACTAATGTTATTGCAACAAGCTAAAGATGGATCTTGAATACAATTGTCACAAGCTTCAGAAATATCAGAATCAGTTATATTAATATCAGAGGAGCTATTGTCAGAATAATCAGTCATGACAATCTTGTATAAAGTATTTTTAAGATTGTCATCAATATCAAGATTTTTAATCTTTTCTTTGGCCCAACATTGATTAGCATAATGTCCATCCTTACCGCATTTATGGCAAACAATTTTTCTATTTTTTGAAGGTGGAGATTTACCTAAATTTTTTCTAAAATACCTTTTCTTGTTATGGTGTTGTGATTCACGAAACTCTCGTCTTTTTTGTTTTCGTTCTTTCTGATTATCAGATAAACTTTTCTTTTTATAAAAGTTTTTAGAAGAATTTTTTCTTTTTGGTATATCTATACCAAATTGATCACAAAAATGACCAAGTTGTTTTCTGTCAATAATATTCTGTTTCTTTAATTGATTATTTAATTTTAAATCATTACATAAAGATAATCCTTCTTGAATACAAGTACTAATTAAATTGCCATAAGTATAATCTTCATATTGTATGGAAATATTATCTTTTCGCAGAATTTTTCTAACTCTTTCAGCAAAGAGATGAGGAAGACCGTCTATAAATTTGGCCTTCCATTGACTGTTATTGCAATCAGGAATTTCATATATTCGAGAAAGAAAAGTATCTTTATACCATCTAAAATCAGTTAAAGTTTTGCATTTCATGTTACTTAAAAGAGTACGGATATTTTCACTATTATCAGTAAATCTTCCTGTAAAATGTTCAATAATAGTCATTATAAGACTATAAACTACATTTTCTATTTGATTCGAACCTTATAAAACTTTTAACCATACCATCTTCCCATTTCTTGAAAGAGTTTTATAATACCATTGTCATAATATAATTAAGATTATGATCTAGTAAAGAGAGATTTTAGCCTATCATAAGGCTTAGTATACTGATAATAAATAAAGATTGTTAAAATGGTAGAGAACTTACAAAGAGGAAGCAGAAAACTTCAAGCTTTTATTCCACAAAGAGGATATTTTACAAGATGAGGGAAACGAGAGAGAGAGATAGTATGTAAGCTGATACCCCCTTACAAAGAAAGAGACACAAATATATAGGAAGAGCCGTACATCAAACCCCGGATTCCAAAACTAAAAATAAAAGATAAGATGCTATTTCACCTACTACTACTTTATAAAAGTAAATGCGACAAATACTTTTTAAGAACAATAATTTAATTATTGATTTGTTTTTTAAGAGATGCTTTCAAGTTTTCAAAAGTTGTGTCAATTTGACTTTCTTCCAGCTGTTCATCTTCAGGTGATTGAGCATCTGCCATATTCATCAAGAGCATCTGCCATATTCATCAAGTTTACGAACTGATTTTGACTATCTTCAGAAGTCATTGAGTGATCTGATTTTGAATCAGAATGTCCAAAATTTTTGAAGAGATCTTTCTTCATTTCTTCAACATAGAGATCAATCATCTGATTTTTTGTATAAATTTCTTGATATTTCTGAGTGATGATTTTGAAAGGACTAATAGTCTCTTTTTGGTGTTCTTTATCTTCAGAGGTTTTCTGATATTGAGAAATGGTCTCTTCCATTTTGTGTAATATTTCCATACCATAAGGCGTTCCAGTATCGGGATCAATCCTGAGTAGTTTATCCCAGAATTTAGATAAACTTGTTCTCCATAAGCAAGGGATATTGTGTTCAATGTAGCCAAACTCTGGATGCCATTTCCAGATCCAAGGGATGCCAAACTCAATAAAAAATTTACAAGATAAATTGTTATCTTGAGAAGAAAATTTTATCCATTTCTCCATATAATTTTTATATTCATCAGGGAGAATGGAGGATGATGGACCAAAGAATTGCCACCATTGAACAAACCAATTTGGTATAAGGTTATGAGAATTATTCTCGCAAATTTTTAAAAACCAGGAATGTTTCTTTTTGGAATTTTCATAAAATAAAGTTTTATGAAAACTATCAACATAATCCCAGAAATTGTATTTGATATTTACTTGTTTTTGGGGAAAAAAGAATTCTTTTTCTGAGAGTGGAGATATACCCCATTCTTCAATAGAAATAATTTTCTTGATGATAAATTTTGAAAAACTGAAATTTTCAGATTGTTGAGTATTACTTTGGAAATGAGTTATTTCGACAGTTTTTGTAGCAATTAAAAGATTTTCATAATATCCTCTTGGCTTATATGCCCCATGTACATATGATGTTTGTGATAAGTATCGATCCATAATAACCCATGGATCATTATTCCATTTCTTATCTTTTTCTTCTATAAGAAGAATAATTTCTTTATGTTTATTAGTAGTATATAATACTGAATCAGTATCATGCTCTTTTGCAATATTTGCATAAGAGTCTTCCGAGTCATATATTACCTTATCCTTATTCTTCTGTTTCAAAAATTCTTGAAACTCTCCATATAATGGATCATCTTGGGGAATAGAGCTCCCGGAATTAGTTTGGCCTATAAGGCGTTGACTACCCATTTGTGCTATTATTCTCTTATTTGGAGGCCTTCCACGAGAACCTCTTCCTCTATAAGAGGAAGTGTCACCTCTTCCTCTGATCATTGCTGTAAATATTCACGGGTTAAAAAATCAGGAAGAGAATTCTCTTCTCCTTTTTTATAAATAATTTCAAAATCAAAAGGTGCTAAATTTGCCTGCCATCTTGCAAACATTTGTTTAGAAACATCATGTTTAAAATCTTTGTGAAACATATATTTGGCAGATTTACAGTCAGTTTTTATGATAAATTTCTGATTATAAAGATCATCCTGGAATTTCAAGATACATTTAACAATAGAAAGAATTTCTTTTGCAACAGTAGAATAATTTTTTTTTTCTGAGCAGAGTGATAATCATAGTATAAAAGCCTAACAACTGAGAAATCTAAAATCACAAATCTGCGTGTGTTGATTAGGCTCTTGACCACTCAAACCCACTATCCTCGGTCTCTCTCGCAATCCGCAAACCCTAGTTTGCTTATTGATTGTAAACATTGTATCCATACGCACCTCGAATTGCTATTGAATTGCATTCCGCTTTCAAATTTGAGCTTCCAGAGTTCGATTAGAGCTGATTTCGCTCTCGTCGCGGATTTTCGTGCGTGCTTTCTTCTCTGTTTTCTTTTCTTTCGATTTGCTGCGCTCTTTCGAAACACCGATTTGGGTTATGGCGGAAAGGAAGCTTGATCTACCGGAGGATCTCATCTCAGCGAAGTCTTCCAATCGATCTTTGATCCTTAAAGGTATTTAAGGTTTTGATTAATTACTTCGATTGGAATGGGGTCATTTTTACTAGGATATGCTGATCTTCGGGTATCTTAGCTTCTCCTTGATGATTGGTTTGCAGATCGGGTTTTTTATTTGGATACAATAGTTCTCTTTTTCTTCGCGTGTTAAGTTGTGTAATTTTGTGGGGTTTAGGGGCATTAGTTCTTTTTTTTTTTCAGGTTCTTCTGTTCTGCGGGGAAACAGGAATGTTCCAAAATTTAAATTTTTTGGCCTTATATCGCACTTTAAGTTTATTGAATCTTAGTCCTTGTTTTGTGTCTGCCGAGTTGTTAATTGTAATGTTATGTTTCTCGTCTGATATCATGAATTGGGTTGCAGTTCAGAATATTTAATACTCTTATGATATGCTATTTTCTTTCTTTGGACGTTATGATATTTTTTCATGATGAAGGTTCAATGGGGAATGATGAGGACAATCTGTTGGCTGATATGCTGGATGATTTGAAGGGTAATTGTTGTGTTTCTATTATCCCCACTTTAATACCTGAATGTCTTTTGTTGAAAACTTCCTGTGGTGAATGTTTTTTCTAATTTTACATTGTCCATGTTTGCTACAGATCCTTCGGTGCCAGAAAACACCATTCCGCTGTCTCCACAATGGCTATATGCCAAGCCAAATGAGCTTAAAATGGTAAGTTCCAGTGACCTCGAGTAACATACCTGCTTTCAAGAATTGGTCTACGGTGAAGTGTGTCGAGTTCTTAGTTATATGCCAAATGGTATCTCAGTGCTCAAGGCTTTCAAATACCATTTGCTGTAGTTATATATTTGGGGACATCATAGTTTCATTGAAACTTCAACTAATTGACTAACAGAAACATGTCTGTCTGATTCGTGATTCCGTTTCTCATATGTGGTCTGAAACATGGGTAATTTTTTTGTGACTTTTACTCCTAAACTTAGGTTAAGGATTTGAATAGCTAGGAATTGATTATTGAAACTGAATGGCATGATCTGATCCCCAACCATGTCAGTCACCTATGATGGCAAACATTGTGTCGGCTTCACTAATTTTGTTTTGTTTTATCAAAGCGAATGAAGTTTTCTGTAATACTTTCCTTGATTCCATTCTTCAAACTCCTCTCTTTAGTGGTTGAAGATAGGCGCCTTTTGTTGGAATATTTGATTTATGATGAAAAATGTTTGTGGACTGTGAACTTAAATACTCCATGAATTCTGTGAATTTTTTCATTTGTGGTAATGCTATATTGTGCATTTCTCATCAGGGTTGCTTGTCAGAATTATGTTTTCTATTTGAACAACAATAATGGCTATGGAATGAATCTTGTTGATCATTACTATTGGCTACAGCTAGGAGCCTAGTTAAGAATTAAGATTGTGTCAGTATGGATTTGAAAGCAATCCTAACTTGTTTCCTGAACATACTTTTACCGTGACCGAAACTCAATTTTGTCAGGATCGCGGTGTTATTTCTTGGAATATGTTGCATCGGATCATGATGTCATAGATACACCTGCTTATTTTTCCTTATTACTAAAAATGTCACAAATATTTTTGCCTGACATTACTCATGCCATTACCATTTATCATTTCTGGTATTGTTAAACATAGGAAACACGTGGGGCAAACACTTCGACTCTTGGCCAGCCTGTTGATTTGAACCAGAAGGATGCTTGGCGGCCTGATGCTACTGAAGAAAAAAAGGATTGGATAAGAATTGCTCCTGAGCCTGATTCTGGTGGCCGTTGGCGTGAAGAAGAAAGGGAAACTGGATTGCTTGGTAGAAGGGATCGTAGGAAGATGGAAAGACGTGTTGACAATGTATCTGGCAGAGAAATATCTGACAACAGAGCTTTACCTATCATTGACAGGTGGCATGATGTTAGCAGTCGGAATACTGGACATGAGACAAGGCATGATGGCAAATGGTCTTCAAGATGGGGTCCTGATGAGAAAGAAAAGGATGCCAAAGTGGATAAGAAAACTAATGTCAAGAAGGAAGAATCTCAGAGTGACAGTCAGTCAGTTGTTTCACATGCTCGTTCGATTCCTGAACGTGATTCTGAGCCTCGTGACAAGTGGAGGCCACGCCACAGGATGGAGGGAATTCCTGGTGGATCTAGTTCTTATCGTTCTGCACCAGGATTTGGACTTGAAAGGGGACGAGTGGAGGGCTCCACTGTTGGTTTTGCAGTAGGACGGGGCCGAGCTAGTGCCACTGCAGTAAAACCTCCCTCAGTAGGTGTGATTGGTGCTGCTCATTACGATGAGACTGGAATTGTTTCAGGAAAACACAACCTTACTGTGGGAACATTTTGGTATCCAAGGGCAAAACTCCTTGACATCTACCGTAGATTAAATGTTGAAGATTATTTGGATAATATGCCAGACAATTTGGAGGAAGTGACCCATATAACTCAATCAACTGCGATTGAGCCTCTAGCTTTTCTTGCTCCTAATGAGGAGGAAGAGGTGAGCTACAACTAATATCTGATGTCATAGAACACAACTTTTTAGCTTGACTATATGTAGAAATGTGAAATCTCCCTTTTTTGCAGGCCATTGTAAGTGACATGTGGAAGGGTAAACTGAACAGTAGTGGAGTTTCTCACAGTTCATTTAGGGTAGATGGTTCAACCAATGGTATTGCAGGTTCTTTAAGCTTGGTCACTTCAATAAATATGTATTTGACGGCGTTATTATCTGTTTTCTTTGTTTTTAACAGTTATATTATGCATTCATGCTTTATTTCTTTTTAGGGTCTGGAAATTTGGAATCCAAAGACGAAAGAGAACCTGCTCTCTCCTCTGATGCTGCGGAAGAGATAACGGATAACTTAAAAAGATCAAATTTCTTCAGAGGTGAGATTTTGATTACTGAAGTATTTTTGTGAATGAAATTTATGTTGCATTGCCTGAATGATGTTTGTTTTACTTTGTTTCTGTAAAAATGGTTTTTGCAGACAAATGTAGAGTTACAGAGGCTATATATGGAGAGGAATGTGACAATACTGGCATGCAGTTCCTTGATGGTGCTCAGTTTGGTCCCACTAAGCTCGCCGTTGTAGATGCTGCTGTGACCAAAATCCCTTTAATCGATGATGTTAACAATGAACTTCCTGACGATTCAAATTCCCTTTTTTCAATGCCTCCTTCAGAGAAATATTCAGAAGATGGTCAAAATAAGTTTGGGAGGAGTCCGAACGAGTTTTGTCTTGATAGAGGAATTCCTCCAGAAGAAATAAGTTTGTATTATCTTGATCCACAAGAAGAAATTCAGGGACCCTTTCTTGGAGTGGACATTATTTCATGGTTTGAACAAGGTTTTTTTGGAACTGATTTGCGTGTCCGTTTGCAAGATGCTCCTGATGACTCACCTTTCCTGGAGTTGGGAGATGTTATGCCGCACTTGAAATTTAGAGGTGCTCATGATGATTTAAATGATTTAAGCTCTGACACAGAAAAATCTGTAGCGATGGACGGTTCACTGGATGCAAGTTTGCATTTCGGAGTCCATCTCTGCGAATCTATTCAACCTACTGCATTAGATGGTTCTGGCTTGCAGCTGTCTGATTTTGCTGTTAATGAAGCTCTGCCAGAGGGAGGGTCTAGTATGAATTTGATGCACCACAAACAGTTTAATATCCAAGCAGGGCATGATGTGGAACACATGTTGGCTCTTCAACAGCAGCAACAGAGGCAATTACAGTTTCAACAGCAGCAGCAGCTGCAACAACAATTCCATCAACAACAAATGGTGCTTAAAGAGCAACAATTGTCTCAGGCTAGACAGGTGCTTCTTGAGCAGATGCTTCGGAATCAAATGCGTGATACAGCTCATGGACAATCTCATAGTGATGCTCTTGGACTTAACAGTAGTATTGAACATGCGATGTTAAAGCAGCAGATTTTAAATAACCTTCAACAACATACGCGATACCCATCTAGGCAAGCGGATCAATCCCTGGAGCAGCTAATTCAAGCTAAATTTGGTCAAACTGCCCATCAACGGCAGCAAAATGATTTATTAGACTTTTTATCACATGGAAGGCACGGACAGATTCATCCTTTAGATCAACAGGTTCCTCAACAAGATCATATACATGCAAGACAGCTGCCTCTGAGCCTGATTCATGGATTGGAAATGGAAGAAGAAAGGCAAAATGTTCTTCGTTTGCCGCATGATGGAACCAACCAGCTTTATGGAAATCCGGTATCTGCTCATAAAGCAATGTCTATGGGATTTGGACCTTTGGATTTTTTTCCTCAGCAAGTATCAAGCTCTGAAGAGCATCTCAGCCATTTTGAACGCAATTATTCTTTGCAAAATAGGCTTCAACATGGTTTTCTTGGCCAGGGAATGTTGCCCTTTGAGCGCTCAATGTCACTGCCTGTTGGTGCTGCTGGGGTCAATTTTGATGATATCACCTCTATGTCTCGCACTCAAGGTTTAGATATGCAGGAACAGATTGCACGAATGACTGCTAACCTTGGTGGTCAAGATGGTCAATCTTATGGTGTTTACTCTCAGCATCATCCTCTAATACCCAATCAAGTCCGTTCTTCTCACTTGGAAACTGGAGATGGTCACTGGTTTGAGAATAACGGTCAATTACCCAATGACTGGATGGAGTCAAGAATTCAACAAATACACCTCCACAACGAGAGACTGAAGAGGGAATCAGATGCCAAAAGGAGTATTGAAGATCCTAGTTTGTGGATGTCAGCCGGAGCAAATGATGACAGCTCAAAGCGTTTACTTATGGAATTACTAAATCAGAAATCTGGCAATCTGTCATCTGAAAGGCTTGATGTGACTGATGGGTTAACACTTAAGAAGAGGATACCTTCAGGTGACTATTCTGGTTCAAGCATGACAAATAATTCACCTAGTCTTCTTTCAGATCAAGCAACAAGTTTTGGAAAGTCCTTCAATGCTAGCATGTATGGTTATTCAAGTGGGCCACCACAGAGTCGACTGACCGATGGGACAAGCAGCATTCTGGATACTGGTGGATTGCCTTTTAGATCCAAAGCTGGATCTTTAGTTGAACGAGGAGCAATGGCTTCTGAAGCTGAAGAAAGTTCTCTGGTAATTGACAATTATTCTGTTACGAGGATGGATGATAAGGTATCTATTAAACTAACCTTCTCAGATGCAGTAGTATGCAAATTTTACTGATTCTTAATGGTGCTTATATTTAGGAGACAGTTTCAGATGTTCTAGAGGACATAGTTGAGCAGGATGGCCTTGCAAATGTAAGAAAAGGGGATATACCGGTCAATGTCTTGAGCAGAATCTCATCAGTTGGATCTGATGGTAATTTGGTTTCTTGGGTTGTTTTTGTACATTTTGTCTGTTTCAGTTGTGCTGACAACCCTATACTAACGATGGTCAGGATTTCACAATGAAAAGATTGGAATTTCTGATTCTTTTTTGGACGATGCTGTGAAGGAAAGGTAAGAAACTTTTTTTGGGCTGGGGCACTGTAGGGCGCTGATGAAATTCAAGGGATGACTTGATTTTTGGTTTCATGCGAATTTGCTATTTTCACATTATGGGCTCATGTTTATTGCTTTGACTATCTTTCTTTATTGATGATTTCATCATTTGTGTAGAGAACTTTAGTCATGCTGTTCTTACCCTCAAATTATTCTGACTAGGTTACGGTCTCTCAGTTTCAAAGAACCTGAAAACTCCTTTCTGAGGCATCCACCTGTTTCACTAACTTCATCTTGTATAGAGGGGTTGTCTGAGGTGGTTGCTGATCCAGGTGTCCGGGGAAAAGGTCTCATATACAATGTACCTTCTGATGGTAGGATTTATGATTTGTTGAACCATTTTTTACTTTATTTTACCTAGTTCCTAGAAATTATTTCTCCCCTTAACGTGATGCATCCTTGTAAATTTTATGGTACCTAATTCAGTTTGGATCCCTTCAAATCTTTTGTACTCTTCACTTTCTTTCTATATTTTGTCTATTTATGTTGATAGTAGGCATGTTGAGGATGTTACTGAGTGCCTAGTGGATTAGTTGAATGCCTGATTGGATTGACACATCTAATCACATCAATCATAGTAACAACATGTCCCCTGCTACCTCTTTCTTTATTCTTTGCTGAGGGAGTTCGATTCACTTTTTTTGCTCACATAGTGAAAGATCATTGATTTTTTCATTTTGGAATTTTTTATTATCATCATGGCTTATTGTAGCTTTTGGCCTCCTCTTTATGTTGACTTGCTGCGGGTTTTGGCTTGTAGTTATGAGGAGAGACGCAAGAGGGAATAATATGAAAAATCCAGTGGAATCTGGAAAAAAAGACTCTCAATTTGGACGAACTTTATCGGGTAGCAGCGCTGATGTCATGGAGACATCATTCAGTGACATGCTTAAAAGCAATGCTAAGAAGCCACCAACATATCAAGAAAGTCAAGCTCAAGCTGCTGGAATTTCAGAGTTATCAGATGGGATCATGCAGGCTCAGGGATCAAAAAGCAACAAAAAGAAGGGGAAAAAAGGTAGGCAGATTGATCCCGCTCTTCTTGGATTCAAGGTAACGAGCAATCGGATCATGATGGGTGAGATACAACGGTTAGAAGATTGAAAGAGTCCAGCTATGTTGTGGTTTTGCTCATGATCACATTCTATTTGTCACGGTATGTCGATATTTCATCCCAAGATCTGCTTGTGTATGTAGAATTCACATCGAGCTGCCTTATAAATCTTATATGCTATGGTCTTAAGTCACAGAGTTTGAGTTTTTCAGACTCCTCGAGGAGTGTTTGACTGTCATACTCAGATAACATTTTCTTATATCCAAATTTATTGACATAAAACCTGTTTGTTTGACCCTTTAATTCCTTGGATGAACTTTTAAAAGCTTGATGATTCAAAAAGCTCGATGTTTGAAACTTATATACGACATATTTTTGAATTTGTTGGGTCCGTTTTGAAGGCAATAGCTGAAGCTGAGAATAAGATGATTTGATTTTTTTTCTCATATGTCAGAATTAAAATGAAAAGGATAAAGAACTATGTATAAATCCAACTTAAATTTTTCAGTGAGTAGAGGGAGAACTGCAGAAACGAAGGCCGTACCCTTACTCATAGTTGACGAAAACAGCTGTGCAGTGGATGGATACACATGTATGTGTCATTATCTTTGATGAATTCCTTTTTTTCCAAATTTTTTAGTGAGATTTTATCTTTCATCTATGAAAATGTTTCGGCTCTGATGAAGTATGGGTGCACTTATATCTCAAGCAGGGACCAAAAAGGTGGATTTTTGAGTGAATATTAGTTAGAGTACTTGATTTTGAGTTTCACTTCCTTCGTGTTGAGTTGAGGTTTTGTCTGTGTGTGAATAGTATAACTGTGCAATCTACTTGCTTGTCTGATCTCGTGACCTTTTTTGTGTTTTGTTTTTTTCCCTTTTTTGACTGTTAGCGTACTGACTCAATGGCAACAAAATTACTCAAATAAGAAATATAAGTTCTATATTGATAGAATGAAACTGGATAACAATTGTCTTCTCCCTCTCTCAGAGATAAAACTCATTGCAAAGGAATATATTCCTTCCCCTAGCTATGCTGGTCTCAACCACTACACAAGATGGCAAATGATAGAAAATATAATACATAACCATTCCTTTACCCTCACATTTTATGCCCCTCCCTCACCATCTAGATTCTTCCCTGTCTTATGACACCTGGGCCTGTTTTGGTCTAAGCCCAATATAGTTGGACTTGTAACAGTATTTGAGTCGGTAAAACTAACTTACAAGAAAATACTAACATTTTCATGTAACCAATTGTGCATCCGAGGCGTAGTTTTAAATTTGAGAGTTTTTGGGAAGTGTGGGAAAAAATACTTTAGATAAATTAAATGTCTGTTCTTGACTTGAGATGATACATTTGCTGCTCCAAATGCCAAATCGTGTCAGATAAGGTTGGACAAAGTTAAGGCAAAATAAAATAATATACAATGGGTTGTATATGATATTGAAAGGGAAGATATTTGGGAAATAAAGAGAATTGTAAAGTAATAGAGATATTGAAAGACGGGTAATAAAATTCTGTGGGGTTATATGAAGGAGAAGATATGACTTTTTTAGTCTGGAGATAAGAAGTTTCACAAATTGGGAACATTCGGTATTTCTGTTCTTTTGTATATCTCCCCCAGTTAGCAGTTGGGCACTGTAAAAAAGGCTCAGCTTGTTTTGGTTGCACACTAGGAATTTCTGTATCAATTATGGGTGAGTTTTAGTTTTGCTTGGGTTAAAAGCATGATAGAGGTTTTGGTTGGATAAAGCTTGATAGAGGTTCCTGAAATGAATACGTGATGCTGAATGTTTGCAGTGTAATAATATTTCAGGTGCAAGAAAGGAAGTGGGATGAGTTGAACTTGATAATTGTACTGTTTCGAACTGGAACTTATTCTCATGATGATGGGTTTATGATAATGTCAACTCCTTCAAATCAAGACGGCATGGGATGGTTCAGGTTGTGCCACAGAAGCAAAGTTGGAAACATGAAATATGGAAGATGGGAGCCTCGTGTGTGTGATCTTCCAAGGTGTTCCTTCAGTGTAACTTGGACTCGGAAACATGTATACTAGAGACTTAATTTAATTTGTTCGGTATAGTTTGTGCATGACTAGGTCTAGTGGAGTGGCCATGCTTTTTTGGAGGAAATGAGGCGAAATAAAATTTACGAAGTCAGATAAATAAATCTGACTTCTGTAAATAAATCGAAACATTACGAAGTCTCATTCCTCCCTCCGTCTGTAAATAAATCAGAGATTATAAATAACATTTTGTTCATTTTTTAATACGAGACTCTGGTAGTCAAGCTTCATGTATAGGATATATGATTCTCCGTACAAATCTATATTTTTTTCCTTGGTATTGGATGAAAGTTACAACGCAAGCATTGAGTTCTACTGATCGCCCTTTCTCTTTTCTGGTTGCAGCAGTGACATCTGTTCGATCTTAGGCAGT
Organism: Dorcoceras hygrometricum; assembly: GCA_001598015.1. NCBI lineage: Eukaryota > Viridiplantae > Streptophyta > Magnoliopsida > Lamiales > Gesneriaceae > Dorcoceras > Dorcoceras hygrometricum. Next base: position 501,644 of record KQ987720.1, read on the forward strand.
TTTGAGATTGGCAACGGAGGATCGATGAATAGAATACTTGAGGATCAGATTGAGCGTATGACGCATTAGAGTTTGGTCATGCTTCGAGATATGAGCACAACACATTCTTATACAAACAAGTCAGGAGTTTCATAGGTTACCTGAGTTGGTAGATTTGACTTGTAAGAAGGTTGCCATGGGGGGCCTCAAAAGTCGATCGTTTCCGCATTCTGGCTAGGTAAAAAGATGACTTTCGACATCGTAGAAAGGAAAATAAGAAAACTGGAGCTATTTTTCTTAGTACTTCCTCCGTCCCATAATATAGGTTTGTTTTTATTTTCACACATATTAATAAACAAATCTAAAATAAACAAATTAAATTGGGATACATTATTAATAGAGTAGATAAATAATACTAAAATATAAACTTTTTTGAAAATATGATTGAGATGGAAAAAAAATTCAGCTTATATATATAAGAGTGATGGAATATATCAAATTGATCGTAAATTACCATCAATAATGCTGATGATAATTGAAATGTTAACTGAATCTAAATATAACGAAAGATAAAAAAAATAAGAATAAAAATTGGTTATGAAATACGATGAAATTAAGATGGTAATTATAGTTTATACATATAAAGAAAATGCACGTGTTGGACATCGAAGTTTCATATGTTAGCCCTTAGGATGATTTTATCCGGTGAATCTTCACTTTAAGCCGTAAACCTTTATTTTATTCGATGTATCATCATTCCATGAAATTTTAGCAGTAATATCTAGTGTATTTAACAATTTATCGCGATGATTAAAAGCCTCGAGCCCTTGAGGAATAAATTTAGGGATGATCCGCAATATATAAAAACGAAGTGAATACTAGTGTTAATTATCCTATGTTATGGTCAGTTGTTAATGTTTCCACTTCCAGTGTGTAAATATATGTAGAGTGATTCCTCCACTTCCTGCGTGTTTTTCAAATACCCATTTTTCAAATACACATTCCTTATTTTCGTTCGTTGATAGAAACATATTGTATTTGATGAATTGAGCTTTAATTCCAATTCTACTGATGTTATAAATGATTTGAGTAATCGGTTAGATACTATTAATCTTATTGATTCTTGAGAAGTTCTTTACAAAAATCTAACCATGAAACTTTTACCAAGTATTTAAAACATATAGGATCACATTCTGTACGATGGAGAATGATTTATGCACTATAGAAGTGGAAATATGTTTCGGACAGTAGACCTTCATATTATTGGTGGAATGTTCAAAAGTTTGATCCATTGTTTTTAAAACAGGACAGCCTATTGCACGATAACGGAAATACAATATATTGAAAGAAGGAAATGTCATTGATTTCATTTCCAACACTCATCATATATCCTAACCAAACACAACTTCAGAATACTCTGTAAACTGTAAGCCTACAACATTGTTTCTAGCTTAGCTCCGTTAATTTAAGTACCATTTGATTAAAAATTCTGCATAAACATGTTTCATCTTCAAACTTTTATTCCATAAGGAGATTATAAAAAGACGGTGGATTTTTAGATAACCAAGTTGCTATAAATTTTAGATATCAGAATTTACTACTGAATCCTTTGATACCTGACAAGCTAGAAAATCAAAAGCTCCCAAAATTTTGATTATATTTTCATTACCCTTAATACATATAAATAATATTATCCATAAAACAAATAAAAATAAAAATAATTACACTCTTCAACTTCAAGTTCGACAAAAAACATTGAAGGAAGATAGACGGGGGATCTGGCTGGCCGACTCCGATCATCTTCAATTTGACTCTTGCTGCTGCCGGCGAAAATATCCCCAAATCAAATTAAATAAATCCCTGATAATTATCATGTCGTTGAACATGAAAACCCTGACGCAGGCCTTAGCCAAGGCGTCTGCTGTCATCGAGAAGACCGTGCAGACAACCGTTCAAGAAGTCACAGGTCTTCCTAGACCCATGCAGGACTACCTCCTCCTAGATCAGATCGGATCCGCCGGCCCCGCCCTCGCCTGGAAGCTTTACTCCGCCAAGTCGCGTGACGGCCATGCGCCATCTGCCTATCCCACCGTCTGCATCTGGGTTTTGGATAAGAAGGCTCTCTCCGATGCACGCCAGAGGGCTGGACTTTCCAAGGCCGCGGAAGATGCGTTTTTGGACATCATTCGGGCCGATGCGGCCCGGCTCGTCAGGTTGAGGCATCCTGGTGTGGTGCACGTTGTGCACGCTTTGGATGAGAGTAAAAACGCCATGGCTATGGTCACCGAGCCTCTTTTTGCTTCCGCCGCCAATGCACTGGGTAATTTGGACAATATTTCCACGGTGCCAAAGGAGCTCAAGGGAATGGTAATTCTACTCAATTTTTTTCACTGAAAAAACGCCATGGCTATGGTCACCGAGCCTCTTTTTCGCTTCCGCCGCCAATGCACTGGGTAATTTGGACAATATTTCCACGGTGCCAAAGGAGCTCAAGGGAATGGTAATTCTACTCAATTTTTTTCACTGAATTCTACTTGCATGAATAATTTTTTGTGGATATTTGACAAATAATGAATCGTGATGACCTTGTAAGCTTACTGTAGGCAAAAAGAACATTATGGTCATCCACTGGAATTCCCCGTTCCATTATCTTTTACCTTCATAAATTATCAAATACATCACTATATGATTCAAATTTCAAGCAATGTCTTGCATAATTTAGAGACTCTGTGGAGGTAGACTTTGAAAGATGTGTCACAAGCTCTATACCATGGCACTTTTAATTTGCCTTTATATTATAAGGGCTTGTTTCTATATTAAGTGTAATTCTTATTGTTGTCTGATGGAGAAAGAAATGCATTCTGGTTTTTCCTATTCACATTTGCTCACAAGCTTTCAAAGGACTTACTATTTTTGCATTTATTTTGTCGTGCAGGAAATGGGATTGCTGGAAGTGAAACATGGTCTGCTCCAGATCGCTGAGACATTGGACTTCCTTCACAATAATGCACGCCTCATCCACAGGGCTTTGGCACCTGAGGCAAGATTTGGTCTAGACTGTTAGTTTATCCTCTCATTTTCATGCATTTTCGTACTTACCATTTCTTTGTTTTCGTTGTTTTATTTAACTGAAAACTCCACCTGTCATTTTCTGTATTTGCTCATGAAATTTTGTAAAGAAAAACATAATGAGTGATGATTCTGTGAAGGAGCATCTTAACTGGGTTGGCATTGCGTATTTTGTGTTATGTGGGGGAAGAAAGGACAGGTGCACCAATTTAATCTTCCATCCGCTCTTGTCCATAGCTCATCTCACTAACGCATACCAATGTGAATTAATATTTGTGTTTAACCATGTACGACTTTGGTATTACTTTCAATTTTAGCATTAAACAGCGTATAGATAATGGGTGACTAATTTCTTCACTTTTTAATCTTTTATCCTATTACAGAGTGTCCTCATAACATCTAATGGAGCTTGGAAACTTGGGGGTTTTGGTTTCACAATTTCAATGGATCAGTCATCCAATGATTCTGCCAACGTTCAGGCATTCCATTATGCTGTGAGTAATATACTTTGTGAGTTGGGATATGCATGCATTCTTCTCTTTGCTCCCTGTGGAAGGAATTTCCATGTGCATGTGCGTGCACACAAGCACATGTATATATGTTTGTTGTGGTGATTCTTATGAAAAATTAGAAGAACTAGTAAATGTTGTTTCTAAACCTGATTGGGTTAATAAGACTTATGGGTCAATAGTACAGAGAGATATATGACTAAAAATTCAGCCTTCTCTAAATTAACTAGTATATTGGAGGCTTTCTTGTCATGGATTCTGGAAAAAATTTCTTAAGAGAGATGAGTGTCTAGTTTTTGTCTACCATTTAAGCAAGGGATTTGTATTCCATCCTCAGTACTCATGTAGCTTCGAAGGTGCTTGGCGGTGTTCCATTTTGTCGATCACAATGTTTTCCCAGTCATTGCTAATCAATCGTATTTTGTTATTATCACACATATGAGGGAGATTGTTTTGATGTGAACATGACAATGTATGATATGTTATTCTGATCAGTTTTTTTCAATAGGAATATGATGTAGAAGATTCAATTCTTCCCCTGCAACCATCAATAAATTACACTGCCCCTGAATTGGTTCGAAGTAAAACATCTTCAGTTGGGTGTGCATCTGATATTTTCAGCTTCGCATGCCTTGCTTACCACTTGATAGCTCGGAAGCCATTATTTGATTGTCGTAACAATGTGAAGATGGTATTTTTTCGTGTCCTTTCTTTAGATTTATTATCCTATGCTACTCAATGATCTTCCTGCGTTTGTTATGCCTGGATAAATTGGATTTTTCTAGTCATTTCATCTTCTTGGCCATTTTTTGTCATTTTCATTGGTTATTTCATATTTTATATTGTAATTCTTAGTTCTTTGATTTGTTCCTTGTACTGATTATATACTGGTCTGTGTTCTCAGTTATATGTCAACGTCACAATACAATGTCTTCAGATTTGTCAACTGATTTAGGATTTGAATTTGATCAAGATTTTCACGTACTCGTGTTGAGAATTTTTAGACGAGAGCTTGTAAAAAGGTTCGGGGTAATATTCAATTTCCTTAGGGTCTTGAAACACACTTATGGGTGACCAATAGGGTTTTGTATATAGTTTAAAATACTGACTGAAGCATATACACGGATTTCTTTCCCTTTTCTAGTCATGGTTATTGGCATTTTTATTTTAACCCTCGTTTGTCTCCTTACTAGCATTTATCCATACCGTCTGTTCTTATTGAGTGTGGCTGGTTCATGTAATTAATAAGATACCAATTATCGATTAGTTTCTGCATCAATTCCATAATTTTTCACTGATTTAAGGGAGTTAGTATGAAATTTACTAGACATAGGTGTCAAACATTCAACTAATTTTGGAAAAAAATATTACAGAGAGGAACTAATCTTGATTCTTGATGCATTTATAAATTTTATGTCTGATGCTGGGAAACTTCTTTCTAATAAGCATATCCTTGCTTTGAGATTAAATTACTTCTGGCTTACTGTTTGCTGCAGTATACAAATAGTTTGACCTACCTAACCAGTGAGGCCTTTTCCACCATTCCAAAGGAGCTAGTTCCTGATTTACTGAAGATGCTTTCTACAAACGAAGCTTTGAGGCCAACAGCGTTGGATTTTACAGGTTGGGGTTGGTACTGTCTGTTCTTCGTATTTTAAAATCAAAATTAGGATAATTGAGTATTTGTTTTGTTTAGGGCTTGTTGTTTTGATTAGGAAAACCATTGGAATATTTCTTGCACTAAGGAAGGCATGCCCTAGGAACTAGTTTTCGGATTCCGAATGTTTTTTCTAATATGTACTGTAAAACTTAGGTGTATTTCTGGAAATATGGTATCTTTGAATGTAGTTTACAGACTTTGTTGATAGTGGCATATTTGACATCAAGCTGATAGAGTGGGCAGTCTAGATTCAGGGCAATGGATAACAACACCCGGACAGTGTTAAGTTGAGCTACAAGAGCAAAGGTTTCCTGATAACCAATACCAAATGTTTGCGTATCCCTTAGCGACCAATCGGGCTTTACATTGGCAATACTGCCATCAGCTCTATGCTTCACTATAAAATCCATTTGCCCCCAACAGTACGTTTCCCGGATGGTAAGTCCGTGATCTGCCATGTCTTGTTCTTTACGAGAGCCCTTATTTCATCAAAGGCAGCGGCTTTCCAATTTGGATCACGCATGGCATCAACACTGTTGGAAGGAACAAGTACCTGATCGAGGTGTGACACAAAGGCTCGATATGTAGGAGATAAGTGATTAAGACAGACAAACTTACTAATAGGATTTGAGTGCAAACTCGGACCCCTTTTCTTAATGAAGACATACAAACTTGCCGGAATCTGGTAGTGAAGAAGAGTCAAGGGCTGGCTGATCTTGTACCAGAACCTGCCTACGAGGATGCGGTCTTCGACGCGAATAAACATGGAGTAGATCGAAACGATGGAAAGGAGTATGTATAGGTTCACTTGGTGGGTTAGGGGATACTGGATCGGGTGAAGGTGCACAAGCAGATGGTATGGGAGGTGATCCAAGATAATGATTGTGTGTTCCCAATATGGAGGATCGTCACCATCATGTTGTAATTACTCCCCCTAACGGAGGAATTGGAAAAGAAGGGCTCAGTTTCAAAGAAAGTGACATCTATCGAGGTAAAGAATTTCTTGAGGATCGGGGAGTAGCATTTGTATCCTTTTTGGTTAGGAGGGAGCGTGGATCAAGTTTACCCCGATGTAGGGAGTGAAAATCGACAAATAGTAGAAACCAAAAGGAGCCCATAATGTTTTTTACTTGTGATGGTCCCCAAATGTCACTGTGAATTAGGGAAAAAGGTTTTGAAGGTTTGTAAGGTTGGGACTTGGGAGGTGAAGGTTTTACGTGCATGTTTAGAGAATTGGCATATATCACAACGAGGAATCTCGACCTTTTTATTATTGAATAAAGCAGGGAACAACTTTTGAAGGTAAGAAAAATTCGGATGCCCTAACCTATAGTGCCATAGTAAGATGTCACTAGTCTTGTTGGAATTAAACCTGGACACAATATGATGCGAAGAGGGGTTGGCGATACTTGAGGACGGATCGCTCGAGAAGTTTTCCATATGAAGAAGGTACAAGCTTGCACAAAGATAAGCAGTGCCAATCGTCTTCCTCGATGCCAGAACCTAAAAAAGACAAGAGTTAGTCGAAAAGGTAGTACGACATCTAAGATAGTGGTTGAGCTGACTGACAGAGAGTAAATTGCAATTAAGTTCAGGGACAAACAACACATTATGTAAGCATAGATTTGGGGTTAGCTGGACAGATTGCACTTCCGTGCAACTGCCATTAGCAATTTGAAAAAACTTGTGATATGGAAATGGGCTGAATTAGGCAAAATATTGGAATTATCCAGTCATGTGGTCCGAAGCACCCGAGTCTACAATCCAGGAAGTGGAAAGCTCATTCTGAGATAGTAACGCAAAAAGAATATCATCTCGATGGGCAGCGCTTCCTGCACAAACAATTGGCGAGGTGGATTCTGAAGTATTCTGTTTGAGTAACTTGTGAAGAGCTCGACAGAGTTAGCGGCAAAGGAATCAGTGAGAGTAGGGTGAGTACGGCGATCGCGAGATGATTTCCAGTCAGCGGGTTTCCATGAATGCACCAACAAGTATCAATGGTATGGGTAGGTTTCTTGCATTTTTCTCACCAAGGCCGTCCCTGACCCATTTTCCCTTTATATAAGAGGAAGGATTGGACAAGTTTCTTACACCAGAGGGGACAGAAGAGTGGTCCGAAGAGGAGACATGGCGGCGGTGAGAAGCAAGGGCCGAACCATCGGTGGGGGCCACGGGGTTGAGGGAAGTTCCAAGCATAACTTTGCGGCGGCTTTCTTCCATGTGCACCCCAGAGAAGGCTGTTCGGAGGCGGGGCAGGGACTTGGTGCCAAGGATTCTCCCTTGAACGTCGTCTAGATCATTGTTAAAGCCCGACAAAAATTTGAATAGTCTTCGCTGCTCAACAATGGACTTATATCGTTGCTCGTCTTGGGGACATATGTGATTTAATTTCATTTACCATTCTTGGACTTGATCGTATAATATGTTTTAAATTATTTGTGACTATGAAGATGCGATGTATGTGCTTTGTTTCCCTTGTAGTTGAAATAATTTAAAGTGAACAATCAGTAGCTTTATTATGTTGCGTTTATTAACCTATTTTAGATTTGTGTTGTATGATTAAAATTGAGATTCTTGTACTCTGCAGACTATACTTTTCATACTCCCTTATTGCAGGTTCATCTTTTTTCCGGGAGGACACCAGGTTGCGAGCTCTTCGCTTCCTGGATCACATGCTTGTATGGAACTCTCCTATTGCATATTTGTAACATGCCTTCTCTAGTGTTTCATGATCGGGTTGTATGAAATAAGACTTGGATGATCTCTGATTGCTTTGCAGGAGAGAGACAACATACAGAAATCTGAATTTCTAAAAGCATTATCTGATATGTGGAAAGATTTTGATTCCCGCGTACTGCGGTATAAGGTTTGAGATTGTGTAATTCATAAATGCTGTTCAAATTTGAGTAATTCTTGTCACTTGTGCTTTGCTGGCACATTACAGTTTCTGTTTAGTATTCGATAATTGTTTGGTTTTAGTGGCTTTCAAGATGCTTTTCAACTCAGCATGACTTCAGCAGCATTTCTCACTAGAGCCCTAAAGGATGCCTTAAAAATAGCTCTATTTTCTTTTTGTGCTCTGTGGTCATGACAACTTTGAAGATGCAATGATTTTCAAGTTTTTCCAAATATGTTTTTCTTTGCCTTGGGGAGAAGTTATGTAAACTAAACTATAGTTTCTATTAATTTTTATGCAGGTTCTCCCTCCACTTTGTGCGGAACTTCGAAACTTGGTTATGCAGCCAATTATTTTGCCCATGGTTCTTACAATAGCAGAATCGCAGGTACTTCAACACTGTATTCTGAAGTCTATTTGGCCTGATTATTTTCACTGTAGTAAGTGAGACGTGAACAATTCGTATCAATATGCTTATTATTATGCATGAGATGGTTGACTGTGATCTGATCCCATCACATAATTGGATCATTCACCCTGATGTTTTACTTTGCTAATATTTACCATGCATAATTTTTAACGATGCTACAAAGACTGCTGAAAGCGAGTGTCCTAAAACTGCTGCAGGATAAAAATGATTTGGAGATATCGAGCTTACCAGCTCTTGTTCCAGTCTTGAATACAGCTTCAGGTGAGACATTATTGCTGCTGGTGAAGCATGCTGAGCTAATTATCAACAAGGTAATGGAAGTTTTTTCCCCCGAGTTACGAAAAAATCTGAAGAACGAATTCTGTTTAGATTTGAGGAAATTTAATGGATAGCTCGTGTGAGCAATGAGAAAGCCTTTTGTTTCATGTTCATGTGTTCAAAACATTAGGAGTTAGACCCAGTTGCATGTAATCTGACTTCCATCTGCGTAGTTTGTCCTAGGCTGTGTTGGTATTTTTGATTACTTTGAATAAATAGAGCGAAAGAGTCCAACAACTAATGGAGAAGGTTGCTACCTTAGTCTTAGAAAAAATTAGTGGTTGGAAACAAAATCGAAGATAGCTACTTTATGTATATAAACACCTGAACTTGCTTTTCTTTCATAATAGTTAAATGCCACAAATTTTATAAATAATCAATAGGCGAATGCTGCCTAGAATTTAATTATTTCTCGCGATAAAATTAGACCAATATTCTTAGTTAATGTAATTTTTAACAAATTTGCTATGGCTGAACAAAATAGTACAAACAGTTATATTAATTGTCGGATTTTTTTTTATTCATGAAAAACTATACCTGAATAGTACATAATATCAACAGAACAATTCTTAATTTAAGATATTTGAATTTTATGAGTTGACGGAGAGACTATTATATCATAAGAAGAGATGAAGCAGTAAAGTTTTATCGATTTTATTTTATTCTTGTTCGATCATGAGTATGGATGAATTTGTCTTAAAATTTGAGCAAAATTTAATGGAGTTACTTAACACAAAAAGGGGCTTTTATGGATCATTTTAGGTTTGGATGTGGTTTTTTGTGAATTGAGGTCTTCTTGTCTAAGATTGGTAACATTATTGTCTGTATGCATTCTATGTATCCAACTTAACTACTGCAGTGGTTCTTCCGTAAGTATTGTGGTTACAAGCATATTGTTTGATCAGAATTTTGAACCTTAAAACAGAAGTGTCACAATCCATCTTCAGTTCTTGAAGAGTATGCTCTTGTGCTTCTATAGTTGAGGCTTGAATTTGTGGCAGGATTTTTTTACTCTGACAGGCTAGCCAGGAGTACCTTATTTCACACGTGTTACCCATGCTTGTTAGAGCTTATGATGATACTGATGCCCGCTTGCAAGAGGAAGTACTCAAAAAGACTATCTTACTCGCAAAGCAACTGGATTTTCAGGTAGTATATAGTTGTATTCTAGTTGAGTTTTGCATATTTTGTGCTACACGGAGATTTGTTATTTCACCTTTTCTTCATTTGGATGGCTTTTGATTTCAATTTTCGCATCAGCTCATTCAATGAGTTTGGAAGTTAATGCTGTTTCGGTTGAGACCTCTCAATAAGTATTCAATAACTTTCTTTCTACTTCTTCGAATAATTGTATTACAACATTTGCCAGTAATTCTTACATCAACTTTGATAGTGGATATTTTACAAATACCATTTCCAAATATACTCTTACAACCATTTCGTTTCTCATCATCTATGTGAGATAGGTTGGTAAACAGTTATAAGAATGTCCAGAAGACTGCTTGTGAATTGTGGGTAAATTTGTCCAATTCTTTAGTTCTTGATTAAGATTTTACCTGGCGTTTAAAAAGGATAATCTGGTTTTAGGTTTGACGGTTCAACTAGTTGTTCCTTTCTCACGCCTTTACTTTTTCTCTCGCAGATTGTCAAGCAGGTTTTATTGCCTCGTGTTCATGGGTTGGCACTTAAAACAACTGTTGCTGCGGTATATGATATTTTTGTCTCAGGCCTCCAACTTACGATTTACAAAGAAAAACTGTTCTGTAAAGTCTGTAGCATGACAACTATGATTTCCAACTTATTATGTTTTTTTACTCATAAATGGAGATATATTGGTAAGTACACTTGTAGGTGACATATTAGGCCTATGTTTGGCAATGAGATTTTCTACAGATACTAGTGTTATGCCGTTCCTATTTGGTAGTCAGTGGCCAATGGCACCTCAGAGATTCTCAGTACTTTTGTGTACCATTCACCAATTAATGTTGTAATGAAAGTCCAGTGAAGATCAATCCAAATCTTATGTTATTTTTTCATCCCTGATTGCCTGATGTCGTAATATGATACTGGAGGAAGCAGGGAGACTGTTGACCTTGCTAATTGTTGTACAAGAGCTATTATAACGACTTTTAAGTAAATTAATAGTTTGTCAAATTTATTTTCTTGTTGTGAAGAAAAATATGTCAATATTAGTCTGCATTCGCATCATTGTTTGCTTGTCTGATAAGTTCTGCAGTTCTCTGTTATTTTTCTCAGATTCTGTCTCCTTCCCTACACATACAATATTATCAGAAGTCATGAGTCTGTCCTGATTTTGTTCTGTTTGCAGGTGAGAGTGAATGCCCTATTGTGCTTTAGTGACATGGTTCACATACTGGATAAGAAATCTGTTTTAGATATCTTGCAAACTATCCAGCAGTGTACTGCTGTTGATCATTCTGCTCCTACACTGATGTGTACTCTTGGGGTTGCAAACTCAATTTTGAAGCAGGTTGATGTTTAACCCATTTGGCCGTATGAATGGTTTTGTATGATCAATTATCTCCTGCTCTGAACATGTGGTGGCTTCTTTTGTTTCCTTCTTCCAGTTTGGCATTGAATTTGTGGCTGAGTATGTTCTTCCATTGCTCATACCACTTCTTATTACTCAGCAACTAAATGTTCAGCAGTTTGCAAAGTATATGCTTTTTGTGAAAGATGCACTGAGGTAACATCTTGTTCTTTGGTGCTACTATGTTGGTTTCCTTGAGTCATATATGTTATTACTTTTACTTCAGTTACCAACATTCTTTTGTATTCTGTTTGTGATGTTATCGCCCCAAATTAATTTTACTTGTTCCATGGGAAAAAAGAAATGAATTTTCTTGTTGCTGTGCAGGAAAATTGAAGAAAAGAGAGGAGTAACTTTGACAGATGCTGGAACATCAGAAGTAAGAACATTGCCTGCATCTGAGGGGCATCCATCAGGACAAATGAACAAAACTGCTTCCAATACCCCATCTATTCTAAAGCACAGTTCATCATGGGATGAAGATTGGTTGCCTGCTAGACTAGCTCCAGCAGCCATCCAGTCTATTACCACAACATCAAACACTCGGCCTTCAATACAAAGTCAGCCTGTTCAAGCCAACTTGAGATATTCCATGTCCTTAACTTCATCCATCTCCTCCGCTCAGGAACCTCCTTCGTCGTGTCCTGCAGTTGATGTTGAGTGGCCTCCTCGATCTTTATCAGGTGTTACTACTCAATTAGGTGATAAAGAAAAGCTAAATGTAAACAAAGGTGCATCGCCAGATTCAAGTTTGGATACAATTGCCCCTTTTGCCAACTGGTCACAACAGCCTAGTGGCACTTCAAGTGTTCTAAGCTCATTAAACAATGACATCATCACATCTACAGCTAACAATTATGGCCTCAGCAGTAGTGTAACTACCAATGGTTTGAGCATGCAACCTGCTTCTTGGACATCCAGCTTGCAATCTTCTTCCGAGTTTGATAGACAGAATCAAGGAAGTAATAAACCGGCAAATGTAGGTAATCTTACTGGTGGTGGCCCAAACTCACAGAGTTCACTTGGGTTTATGAAGCAAAATCATGGAATTTCAGCAGTCGGTTCATCCTCTGCAAGAGCTGCAGATCTGGGGTCGATCTTTGCTGTTAACAAGAATGAGAAAGTTGCACCAAGACTTGCTCCTCCTCCTGCAGCTACTGTTGGTAAAGTTAGAGGACGTGGAAGGGGAAATGAAGGGCAGGTTGGATCGTCCAGCCAAATGAAATCTCAGCCGCCACTATTGGACTTGCTGTAACCATAACTATTTCTTGCGTGTTGTCTGTACGAGACAAGGTGTGTTAAAAAGTTATAAAGATGAACAAATTCTTCGAGGAATCATATTCTTGCAATCTGTTGCTGTCAATGGTGATCCCATTCGGGCTCTTCTTGAATCTTGGGATTCTTAATTTCTTTATTTTTTTGTTTATAGTAAATTAATTTATTATTGTTTTGTAACGAACTGGAATTGAGATGGAATTTCTAGCTTGTTACTTCCGCCTTCAAAGTTTTAATTGAAGTCTTTTAACTAAATTAACACAACATTGTAATAAATATAAAAAGTTACTCCATCTTCCAAAAAAAAGTGTGCAACCCCCCCAAATCTCTCCAACTTCGTGGGCTGGCTGCCAAGAGTATCCTAGGGAATCGAAAGATCATGCTCTTTAAATTTTATAAATATAAATATAAATTATAACATGGGTTGCGAGCTTGGAAACTATTTGTCAAAATTTATTCAATTCGACAGAACATTTATATTATGTTTTTAATCCCTCACTTCTTTTTTTGATCAAAGTAGTCATTAATCAGGTCTTAAAAATTATTATAATTAAAAAATAAAAATAATATAAGACAATTATGTTGTTATTATATATTAATATTTAATTAGAGAAGTTTATGCTTAATAGTTATTAATGATTATAGATATTAATATTTATTTTGACAATTATAAAATAATATTTTAATTAAACAATTAGTTGGTTAATAAATTTACTGTATTTATACTAATAATAATAATAATAATAGTAGTAATAAAATAAAAAAAACTTTTTGGACTGTTGGACTTTGGAGTTTGGACCAAGCTGAAGCCCTAAATTACTGAAGTCCTGAATTGCATATTTGCATAGCATAGTTCTTGTTCATAATCACTAATCAGATTTCCGTCCGCCGTCTACTATCCATCATCCGCTGCCGCCGTCCGCCATCCGCGTTACACTGGTGTGTTACTCATTTATTTTTGTTGCCAATTTGCCATCTTTGTGTTTGTTTCTCGCTTTTGAGTATCTGCACATTTCAAATTCGGAACCTTAGAACAATCAGGTCTCGCATTTTGTTTCCCGACGGTTCATAGTTTTAATCTAGGTGATTACCCGAAACCAACCGGGTACCCGATTAAGAATAGTAAAACATAGTGGACTGGACTTTTTGTATGCCAATAATCAATTGGGTATCGGATTAAGAATAGTAATAGAAAGTAGTGCACTGGAGTTTTTTATACAAACCTAATTTGACCTGGAGCCCAACAAATTCACAAGTTCACTGTCACCTACCTTACCTCTAACTTCTCACATATTGCTCCATCGTCTCCCTTCAAGGTTTTAGTGACGGCAACGCCACTCCAAGTGCGCTACATCCCTCTCGAATTGAAGACTAGTGGAGCATTAGCCTAATATCTTTGTCTACGGTACTTTTTTTTTGTGAATGTAATTTCGAATTTGGATTTTGCGAATGTATTGTGCAAATTTTGTGATATAAAGATGGGAGAAGACACGAAAATCAGAATTCGAGTACAGGCAAAAAATCGAATCTTCATACAAGAATATAACCAATATGAAAATTGAAACTTGTGCTATGAGTGAATTATATTCTGGAAAAAGTTCAAAACATACTGGACCCAGAAATATCTGTTCATAGAGCATCACCTCAAACTCAAAATCATCGATCGATCAATCTTAACTGTGGAGATAAAGAAGTACGAAGACGTTTGCAGCAGGTAAGTAGACAGACTCTGATCTGTAAAGTGGTTTAATAAATTAAAAAGTGTAGCCTGTAGATATGAATATAAGCTCTAATTCGATCCAAAAAATTGGAATGAAAAATGCAACTTAATCGATGATATACTGTCAACCCTGAAAGCAGCGGCATAATAGTCCAATTCACAACTGCTTACCATTATTCCTGGAGGGATCATGGATTTTGGATCCTGGATTTGCTTGCAGATGGGCAAGTTCTTTATTTTGTCCCATGAAAAAGACTGGGGGATGAAGGAGAATTTGCATTTGAGATGTTAGAAACGGTTGGGAAAAAAACAGTGTGACATTGTTCCAAGAAGAGAGTTGAGGACCATGCTAATTTTATGCGATCAAAATTTAATTTTGTTATTTTACTGCAAGTTTAGATTTTTAATGATTTTGCAATCCTAAAGATTATTAAGTTTTGAACTCTTTCTATGTGGCTGACTCAGTTCCTTATATCCTAGTTATTCGACCTCAAATTTTAATTTGATTTGTTTAAGTATTTTAAAAAACTAGTTTGTTTAATTGATAATAATTCTAATAAGCTAATGGATAGGTTTTTGATTTCTTTATAAGATTGTATCATTGGTTTGAGTTTATATTTCTTGAACTATAGGACTTTAAATCTTCTATATATGTATGTTACATTTAGAATTTGTAATTTTGTGTATAGAAACAAGTTCAAGGTAATTTGAGTTATAAATATTATTTTGTTTAAATTTCCCATTTTTGCAGTAACTGAAATTCGAAACACTAAATATGAGGCCGATACTGATGAAAGGGCACGAGAGGCCTCTAACATTTCTGAAGTACAACAGGGAGGGGGATTTGCTCTTCTCATGTGCAAAAGACCACAATCCCACTGTGTGGTTTGCCGATAATGGAGAGCGCCTTGGCACTTACCGGGGCCATAATGGGGCTGTCTGGTCCTGTGACGTATCCCGTTAGTTATTTGTCTCTCTATAGTTCTATGGCTTTTTACATTGTGTTGCATTTTTGGGTGTTCTTATATCTCGATTTTATGAGCAATCATATATGGGTTTGGAAGGAATTGAGGAGGTACTTGACTTCTCGTTTGTTTTGTTTCGAAACACATCAAAAGGCATAGATGCATGCAAATGCAGTTTGAATTCAAGACATTTACTGGAAATATTTTGTGTACTTGTAATTTATTGAATTACAATTTGTCATTAACTATATTTAAGCTAGTATTTTTTGTGTGATGAAGTTATGTATTCAATTTGGCATATTTGCACTTCAATAGTTAGTAACTTGGCACCCCATAAGAACTTGAATTTTTATGCTACATACATCTTGAAATAAGTGGAACATTAGAACAAGATAGTGAGGTGTGGTACTTATATTATATTTGATAATATATCCATTCGTATACTGAGAGAGGGCCGTATTTCGTCTTCAGCTGGAGCCTGGATAGCATATATTATCATTTCTTCAGCTGGAAATACCACGCTGGTATGAGAGTAATTATTGGTGTAATTTGAGACACGATGAAATATATTTAGTTTCATTATCTGCAGGGGATTCAACCAGGCTTATCACTGGAAGCGCGGATCAGACTGCAAAGCTATGGGATGTTCAAACAGGAACTCCGTATTTCACATTCAATTTTGATTCACCCACGAGGTCAGTTGATTTTGCAGTTGGTGATAAGCTTGCAGTTATAACGACCGATCCTTTCATGGGACTGCCATCTGCTATTCACATCAAACAAATTGCAAGAGACCCTGATGATCGTGAGTGTATCATGCTTATTTTTTTTACCAAGGTTAAAAACTTTGGTGTTTCCAGACCAACTTTATGGTTAAGTGGCAAACTTATACTTGTGTGGAAATGTAGAAACTGGCGAATCTGTTCTCATTCTCAAGGGACCCACAGGAAGAATTAACAGAGCAGTTTGGGGACCTCTGAACAAAACTGTTGTTAGTGCTGGTGAAGATTCAGTAGTACGAATTTGGGATTCTGAGGTTGGTTTCTGCTGACAGTGTCTGATTTATATTGATCAAATCTATAGTTTGTGATGATGATAAATCAAAATATACAGAAATGTATCCCAAGAGATTAAGAGCCTGTCTGGAAATAGAAGCTATAGGATTAAAAAATTGGTTTTTTTTTTTGAAAAAAGTGTCATGTGTTTAGGTGGACTTTTAAGTGCTTTGAGAAGCATTTTTTTTGTTCAAATAAGTGCGTTCTTAAAAGACCAAACGCACTCTATATACTCTTGAAAGCTTGTTTGCATATTGTTTACTTTTAAAGACACTTCTTGAACAATTTGCTGTCAATTCCTTTTTTTCCCTTTTAAACTGCAGACGGGGGAATTACTTGTGGAGTCTGACAAGGAGGATGGCCACAAAAGAGCTATTACATCCCTCTCAAAATCAGCTGATAGTTCACATTTTCTGACCGGTTCTCTGGACAAATCAGCCAAGGTGTACTAGCTTTTTGTCTCCTCTTCGAGCTTTTTTTGTCTAATACCCCTGGCATGTTCACACACTCATGTATATTGTTATCAGTTGCTGATAACTGATTGCTACTCATTTATTAGCTTTGGGATACAAGGACTCTTACGCTCATCAAGACCTATGTGACTGAGCGACCAGTCAACGCAGTTACTATGTCTCCACTTCTTGACCATGTAAGTGCCATAAAGTAGACCATCTAGTGCAGCCGCCAGTTTTGGCCATTCTTTGACTTGTCTTTTATGTGTTCTTAGTCTATTATTCTCTGATGCAGATGAAAATTGCATGATCTGAAATGTCGCTACAATATGCTTTAAATGGCCATTCACTTTCTTTTGGTTTCGTTTGTTTTATGTTTTCTTAGGTTGTCCTTGGAGGTGGACAGGATGCATCAGCTGTCACCACCACTGATCATCGAGCTGGAAAATTTGAGGCCAAGTTCTATCACAAGGTAATATCCTATCTTGATGTTGAACCTGAACATGCGATGCAGATGGAGAATGAAGATGTACAGGCCTCTAATAAGATATTTTTGTCCTCTGCGTGTCTAGATTCTTCAAGAGGAAATCGGAGGTGTAAAAGGTCACTTTGGGCCGATAAATGCTTTGGCTTTTAATCCAGATGGGAAAAGGTGGGGTTGCAATCTCATTTCCTTGCAAATAGTTTTTGCTTGAACCCCTGCTGCATGTTAATGTATTACAGGAGAGCTTCTTATTCCAATAAAACAAATCCATAATTTCCAGTCGCATATATATGTAAAATAGTGACTCTTGAGATATATTATACCTGGTATAATTTTTATTGAATGTCATTCCATATCCTGATCTATGACTTGCATACTCTAGATATTCTGTGCTTATGATTATTCACATATTATCCTTCATTTGCTATCCTCCTACTTTTCCCCTCCTTTTTATCTTTTTTCCTATCCTTTGTTCCTTTATTATCATTAGTTGCAATTAACAATGATTTCTGAGTTATGTCTTATAAATCGATATAATTACTAATTTTGAACTGGTCAAAACCCCCTATTCAAAATTCAATCAGCGATGGAGAGAAATAAAGAAAATTGTGACCTTGTTAAGCAGGTTAAGATTTTAGCACATGTTCAGCATAGAACAGTTTTTTAGGTTTATTATGTTTTTCTCTGTTTCTACTCAATATTTGGTTTATCCGCATCTAATTATTTCATTTTATTTGTTCTGTGCTATGTTTAATTTCATTCTTTTGGCTTTTGGTCTTATCCTGTCTTCTATAGTTTCTCAAGTGGAGGTGAAGATGGATATGTGAGATTGCATCATTTTGATCCAGATTATTTTAGCATCAAAATTTAGATGACGCATCTGGAATTGCGTTTCTTCGGTCCTTGAATTTACTTCATATGTTGTAATGGCATTTGTTTTCTTTTTCTCGATGCTCAGAATCCAATTCCCTTGATATTAACATTACTATGCAAGATGTTAGTAATATAATCGAGTTAGAATTGAGTTCATCTGTGACCTGAAGAGTGGCTATAGAGTAAGCTTCTCATACATTCATGCTGGTACTTCTGGTTGAGTTGATTGGCCATGAAGTGATTGAGATTATTTTGATCAATAGGATTTAGTATTATATATTGATTAAAAATATGTATGAAAATTTTAAAAAATTCGTATCCTTGCTTTAGTCATTGTTTTACATGTGGGCGTGATGTGACCAAGAAGTAGAGCAGTTCGATTAGTAATGTACTTGAACTTGAGTTCAGAATGGTTGCTATCAGGATTGGTACTTGATTTATTAAAGATTTAAATATTATCTTGAGACACTATACAATACGACTGAGGACATGAAAATGATAAACTGAAGTAAATTGCAACGCAACGGATGCAAATGCAATTTCAAAATTGGTGTGAAGGAGTTTAAGGCACTCAAATTCAGTTTGATATGTAAGCAATTGAGAATTTTCCAAGTTTTTGTATGATATATTTCGTGGAATTTTGTAATACTATTGCTGATATTCTTATATACTGAGGTGACCTTACATTGATAATTTTTTCCGGAAAATAAAACAAGAACAAGAGCCACAATGCCTCCCAACAAGATTGATATCTGTGGATTGTGGTGATTGTATTTCTCAGAGATGGGGGTCCAATTCTGGGTTGGATGTAGGAGTTTATTCTGGGGTGCAGGTCATATAAAACCATGAAAAATATCAGTGAAATATGTTTATATTTTCTTTTTTTATATAATAATTCATGATAAAATCATTAGAAAACGTATTTAAGATCTTTTTTTATAATAATTTATGATAAAATCATTTGATAAGTTATCATATCTATCTTTTCAATATGTACTAACAAAAACTCATTTAAGCGTCGATCACTCATTCTGTTATTAATTCTATAATTTTAATTGTTGAAATGTTCCTCTCTTGCGGTAATCTGCAACCGGCAAAAACAAGTCAATTAAAATTTTTAAACAATGGATATGTTATTTATCTTCTATTTTCCACATAAGTCAGAGTCAGAGTAATGTAGTTTATTTTATTAATTAAGTAGTATTCTACTAAAAAACGTAAAAAAAAATAGTAAGTCTGACCGGAACAACAAATAACTACCCGAACTAGTGGAATTCAGTTGATCCATTGTCAGAATATTCAATCTAACAGCACCTCTGCTACATAGAAACTTTTATATGGGCTATCATCTGTGTCACGGCTTATGAACATATATTAGAATTTAGAGGCAACTGAGTTTTTCCCCTAGACAACCTTCTCGAAGTCGGTGTTCATCTCAATAAGATTTTCGGGAGTACAAAATTGCCATTAAAGTAGAATGAGAGCATTCCTCGAGAATGAATTGAAATCCGTATTTATCGTGTTTTTAATAATGGATTATTGGTATGAGCCATATCATGCTAAATTTAATCCCCCAACTTTAATATCTTGAAGTAATTCTAATTAAATTAATGTCATCAATGGCTATATTGCAGTTTGGAGATAGAAAGGGTTAAGAAATCGGTTACGTATGCAAAAAAGGAGTCGTTTAGGTGAAACATTTGGATTTCTGGCATTTACGAGGTTATCGATCGGTAGATATCATAAGATGGCTATCACCTATCCTAAGTGGATTTGAGAACTGTTAAAAAATGGACTTGTACCTAGCTCAATGCCAAAAGCTAACTCAAGGGAGGGGGATTGTCCAAATATATACATCTATATTTTCTAGAGATTCATCACATCCACGAGTGAATATCTGGGGCTTGAAGTTTGAAAGCCCAGGAATGAACATCTGGAACCCCTGGACGATAAAGACAGTCCAACACATAATGGTGGTCATGAGATCTATTCTACTAAAAAACGCAAAAAAAAAATAGTAAGTCTAAATGGAACAACAAATAACTACCCAAACTAGTGGAATTCAGTTGATCCATTGTCAGGATATTCAATCTATCAGCACCTCTGCTACATAGAAACTTTTATATGGGCTATCATACGTGTCACGACTTATGAACATATATTATAGGCAACCGGGTTTTTCCCCGAGACAACCTTCTCCAAGTCAGTGATCATCTCAATAAGATTTCTGGGAGTACAAAATTGCCATCAAAGTAGAATGAATAGAACCGTATTTATAGTTTTTTAATAATGGATTATTGCCTTGAGAAGGTATGAACCATATCATGCTAAATTTAATCCCAATTAACTTTAATATTCTTGAACTTATTCTAATTAATTTAATGTCATCAATGGCTATATTGCAGTTTGGAGATAGAAAGGGTTAAGAGAAATCAGTTACATATGGAGAACAAGGAGTTGTTTTTCTTGCACGTGAAACATTTGGATTTTTGGCACTTAAGAGATTATCAATCGGTAGATATCATAACATGACTACGACCGATGCTCAATGGATTTGAGAACTGTTAAATGGACTTGTACCTAGCTCAAACCAAAAGCTAGCTCAAGAGTGGAGGATTGTCCAAATATATATATCTATTTCCAGAGACTCCTCGCTTTCACAAGTGAACATCTAGGGTGTAGGCGTGAAGTTTGAAAACCCAATAATGAACATATGCAACGGGTATGCTATAAAAAACAGTCTATACATAACGGTGGTCCTGAGATCTAATATCATGTTAAACATGGATTTGGACCTAACTCAACCTAAAAAACTAGCTCAAGGTAGGAGGGATATATATATAATAAACCCCCTCTCGCTCAGAAATGAACATTGTAGCGGTAGCCTATAAGGATAGTCAAACACATAACGGTGGTCCTGAGCTTGATACATCTTAAGAAATGTACCTAACCCAAACCCAAAAGTTAACTCAAGGAGGAGTATTGCCCAAATCTATACATACAGTTCCCAAAGATTTGATATAACCAATATAGATAATATCTAATAAAAACAAAATCTACGATGGTGTTCTCTTTCCATATTAACTTATTTTTATCTATGTGCAGATTAACTGACAAAACATGCAGGATATATTTTTTTCTAAAAAATTTTACAAAGGATACATTTTTTTTAATTTTCACTAGTTTATTTTTGTAATTTTTTTTATTAAAAAATTTATCTATCAAATTCTTATTTATATACAAAAAATACAGTTAGTTGTTATCATATCTCTGTTATTTTATTTTAGATTGAATCGGTATACACACATAATAGACTGGAACACAGTAAAATCAAGACCTCAGTCAGGTTAGGTATGACCACGAGAGGCTCGCCACTTGCACATATCGTAAAGGAATACATTCTATACTGTTCAAGTGTTCCCATGCAATCACATCATCTTTACCATGACTTTGGCTACCATATACTACGCACATTTACCAGTTACAAAAATGTATGACATGAATTCCAAACAGTTCTATAACCATTCATTCCGTCCAACCCTATCCAATAGTCTTCAAGCACATAGATCCAGCTCAACAGTGTAATCCTCTCCACAAGAGCACCTAACCTTGTGTGAAATTTCCTAAAAATAGCAAATATGTTGCGGCGACAATAACATCATAACAATAAATGGATCAAATATGTAAACTATTGTTTGATATATTATAACGAAAATGCAAGGTAGTTTTCCCAGAGACACTGCTCTGTACGATTGTAAATCTCCCAGCACAGCTTGTCGCTCAACCCTCAGCAAGAAATAACAATGTTCCTCCCTATTCCTTCTCCCCCACGTGCTTCTTCTTCTTCTCTAATAACATATTTTATTATTAGCCTTTGTTATTTAATTTTTAGCATTTCTTCTTAGACGTAAAAAATATCACTAGCTGCTTTATATCAGCAGCTTATCCAAACTTTATTCTTTATCACTATATACACAATCATTAAGTCAGTTGTCCAAGGTTGAAGGTCACAAATTAACAAACCATCATAGGTTTCTTATAGAAACTTAAAGCTCAAGACACAGATGTGCATTGCTGCCCAGGAAGTGAATTATTTAATCTGAAGGAAGAGTTGATAGAACTTACTTCCAATTTCTTTATCTGGAGCTGCAGAGATTTCACATACTCGTACTCTCCAGCTTTGTCAGATGAAAGTGCTTGAAGCTCCTCTTCCAAGCTTTTCTGGTCCATTTTCACAAGTTCTTGCTGCAACTGCTCATCCATCATAATCAACAATTGAACCATTTCATTAGTTAGACTAGCCAGATGGATTATCAACATGATTCAGAAAGTGGGAAGCTTAAAGGTCTAATCTCCTCTAGGTTAACAATTCGCTTTTGTGCATTAGCATTCACTGGCTTGAGCTATAAGCAAATAACTGTGACCAAATTATGTTCATACATTAAATTATCTTGGGTTGCTGACATACAAACTAGCCAATAAATTATGTAAAAAATAAACAACTGCACAACTACCATGCTCCTAAAAACAATGAGCAAGAAAGAATTTGAAAAACCGGATTTGCACAACCAACCAGCTGCCAGCTAATTAACAGTTAATCAAATTACATATAAAGCAAACACAAGAATAAAATGAAAAACGGAAATCCTGACCATAAATGCTACTTCAAAACAATTCATTTTAGACTTCAGAAGATCTACAGACTCCCTGTCATAAACACCAATAAAGTCTCAGAAGTAAGGTGAACTATGCATTGAACTATCAAACCAAAGTAATCACAAAACTTGCCCTTGGACAAATTCAGCGAGTAACAGAATCAAATTAAGAACAATCTTTGGGCGACGACAGAACAGACAAAAATACCTAGAGCATATGAATATTTCACTGATCCATCCACAACCCGAAGAAAATAGTTTTTAAAATGACCCCATCAAAGCTACCAACCATGTGCTTATCTACATTCTAATGGTATCATAATTTCTTATCATCTCAAAAAAATAATTTTTCAAAATGCTGGAATATATGACGTAAATCAAATAATCTTTGTACCTTAGCATTCTCCACAAGAATCTCTGGTTTCAATTGTTCCAGCTTATCCAAGTTGGCTTTAGTAGCGTTTAAGTTAAAAATTCCAGTTTGACCAGCAACTTTATGAAAGCCTGGAAATCAGCAGGGTCTAGTCATTTCGTGAATACAATTAATATAAACAGAGTTGTTGTGAGTTTTCTTACATGCGGTATGTAGTATAAATTATAAACATCAATGATTAGTAGCAATCGGAACTCCTATTGATAGCAACAAAATTATATTTCAGGCCTTATGTCTTCAAAAAAATTCCAATCAATTCCATTCTTGTGACGTCATGTTATGATGATATCAGAAAAGGCACTTTGCTTTTAAATGCTGATAACAGAGAAAATTTTATAATTGTAATCTGCTCTTATCAAGAGGTCATGATTACAAGGAATAAGTTTCGTATTCCTTATAAATGATCTATTGAATGGTTGCTGTAGAGGCAGTAATATTTTTCCCAACAAAGCATATCTGGTCATCGGACAAGCCACAAGGGATTAAATTATGACGGCAAGTTCGAGATAAGCTAAACCAACATTAGGTTTATAATGAAGTATTGTCCAGCTCATCTTATCTTATTTGACTAGAACAAACTGAATGCATCTTAACACCAAAAATCAAGTTCAAATATTCCCCTTCAATCATATACAAGTGAACATACATATTCTAATGAACTAGAAACATATGATTCATTAATATGCTTTCTGTTATAATTGACAAAATTAAAAGGGATTACAACTATTCTTTTTATTTATAGTAACAGCATAGCCGTGTTATCCTGCAAAAGAAAGAACCTGTCACCATACAATTCGCTTGACAGAACAAATGTACCTTCATTTCTATCTCCATTTGCCTTCTCATTTACCTGCATGAAAGTCCACCCAAATCAATAACAAAATTGCCTTTGAAAATGCAACTAACATGTCCATGTTTATTTTTCGTACTTTTACAAGAACTAATCATCCTTGGGTTGGGAAATGAATTATTAAATCATAATTGATACCAGTTCCACTTGAAACTTGAGATGCAATGGTTTTAGGTTGACATTGATTATATTATCAGAGAGGGCATACGGTATGTTTGTAGTTATCAAATGAGAAAATTAAATACATGATTTCATCAATACTACAATATAGCATAAGAAAGAAGATGGTTGATGCTTTAGTACCATTTGGATAGTAACCAACAAGTCTAGAGAATATTAAGGGAACTTGAGTTTTTGGCTGTACCTCGAAATTCATAAAACATAGAGTCATGTCAACTTTAGAGGTATCATACAGTTTGATTAAGAGAAATTCTTTTCTTGCCAATTAGATTGCTTGGAAAAAGGAAAACTGAATGCAACTGGTGATAGCTTCATCTTGCAAATGATTTCATGCACTTAGTCAAAAATTTTTGCATATATTGTTTTAAAGGTTTGCAATAAACCTTTACAGTAACCTGGGAAGTTGTCATGTTATTATCAGAAGAATTGCATTCTGAATAAGTTATGAATGTTTTGTGAACAAAAAGGAAAGTAATTCAGGAGACCACTGAGCCTTCTCTGGTCATTGGGCTGAATTGGTTAGCATCAAGCCACTCCTGCACGGTCAAATTCACAACCTTAACTCCGAAATTATAGGAAGCATGATCTGGATACTACGCACTAAAATGCCAAACCTGCCATTCTTTCAGTTCTCGACTAATATGCTCAGCAACCTTTGCGTATTGCCCACTGTTTGGAAATCAATGGTGCGTTATACAGTAATTCATTGCCCCTCTTGTGATACATGATCTTTGAATTACCTTCTATCCACAAGTTTCGCCGACAGACTTGATTTTTGTTGTTGCATAAGCTCCATTGTCTGCATGCCAAGAGGATTTGATGGGAGTAGGGTCAGTAGTTGGATTCATGAATTGAGAAAAAGACCCAACCTCCATTCTTCTATAGAAAGAAAAATTTTCCCTAATACTCTAAATTGTTGAGACATGTAAAATGCATACAGAGGAATTATAACTCTTTCAAATGTATTTCTTGACGATTTTAAGTTATCAGTATAATTACTTAAACAGAAAAGAAGTTAGCAGCTGATAGGAGAATAAATAGGCCCAGACCCAAAATAACAAATGTATACACTAGAAGGCCCAAGGCCCAAGTAAGAGAAGAGAACAGTATAAATAATCGGGAAGCGGGAGAGGGAAGATTAGGAAATTAGTTAGCGTCAGTTACTCTGCTAAGGATAGCTAGAGGGAAACAGGGGAAATCCTGGGTATTGCATACTTGTATCTACTGTAACTCTTGATTCCATTCAATATATACAATTCTTCTTTCGGTGCAAATTGTGTTGATTGCTAGTCACTGTAACTCTTGATTCCATTCAATATATACAATTCTTCTTTCGGTGCAAATTGTGTTGATTGCTAGTCAGTTACGATTAAGATCGTAACAAATTGGTCCGACCTGCCGGATCCCGAAGCCGCCGGAGTTGAAATTTCGTGAAGATAACGGCGACGCGCTCGGAATCTAAATTGGAGGTTCTGGAGAAGGCGATGAGCGCGGTACAGGGAAATGTAGATGATATTCAGGAGCATAAGGGGAGTTTGACTAAAGCATTGGCAAGCATGGCCGAGTCACAAGCAAGAATGGAGGCCAATCAAATCAGGGTGGAGCAGTGGTTGAATAGTATGAAGGGGAATACGAGGAAAGGAGGAGCGAATGTCGATCAATTAGAGGAGGAAGAAGAGACACGGGGTTCCTACAGGGAGTCTAGACCTGGGGGTGATGATGAATTACGACATGCATTAAAAAGAGTGTAGATCCCAGGGTTCGACGGTACAGATCCGAGGGGTTGGCTAGGGATGAAGGAGCAATATTTTGAGTTACACGATACGCCAACGGCACAGCGTTTGAGATTGGCACACATACACATGGATGGTCCTACATATCATTGGTTTCAGTGGTTGCGTTCGAAGGTACTTGATATCAGCTGGGGAAGATTCGCTGAAGAATATATTAAACGCTACGGAGGAAGGAGACAAGCGAATCCTTTTTTCCTTCTGGTCTCGTTGAAACAGGGTGGACAAACATTGGATGCCTACATTGAACAATTTGAGGTATTGTTGGCGCAGGTGGGTGATCTACCTGAAGACCAGTGCTTGGGGTAATTCCTGAGTGGGTTACGGGAAGACATCGGTAGGAGAATAGGAATTCATGAGCCCCGAACGATTATGCGCGCTATGGATTTGGCCAGAGCGATAGATGAAGAGATGAATGGTTATTGGGGACATTATAGGGCTGGACATGCGACGTTTAACACACCCAGGAGTTATCGGCCAGCGCCTTACGGTGATAAGATGGATGTGTTAGCATGGGAGAAAAGCCGAACCCAGCCAGGGATCAACGGGAGTAATCGACGGGAACGAACACGGGTATACATCTGATCGACGAATGACCAATAATTCAACAGTGGATGTTCGTAAACCAGAAGGAGGACAGCTTCAAAGGAGGAGTGAGGCAAAGAAGGAGGCCAGGATAGTGTCACAACAAGAATTCCAAAGACGGAAGGACAAAGGTTTGTGCTTTAGGTGTGGGGAACCGTATTCACCAATGCACAAATGTGCGTTTAAACTGATGCAGGTTGCGTTACTTGAAAGTGAGCTGGAAGAAGAGGGGGCAACAGAGGAGACAGGTGAGGAAGAGGCCGATATAGGGGAGGGGGTCAAGAATTATGGAACGTTAGAGCTTCCCCTATTTTCAATTAGTGGAATGACGCAACCTCAAACGATGAAGCTGAGAGGCAGGATTAAGGACGAAGAAGTGATAGTCATGGTGGATAGCGGGGCTAGCCACAACTTCGTCTCACGCAAATTGGTAGAAAAGTTAGGCCTGGAGATTGATGAAGCGGTACGTTTTGGAGTATGCCTTGGGGACGGAACCAAGGTGCGATGCCAAGGTCTATGTCTCGAGCTGGTAGTGCAATTGGGAACATATACAGTGGCTATAGTGGGACATTTGTTTGAATTAGGAGGGG
Organism: Dorcoceras hygrometricum; assembly: GCA_001598015.1. Classification (NCBI taxonomy): domain Eukaryota; kingdom Viridiplantae; phylum Streptophyta; class Magnoliopsida; order Lamiales; family Gesneriaceae; genus Dorcoceras; species Dorcoceras hygrometricum. The sequence continues at coordinate 528,963 of KQ987720.1, forward strand.
TAGATGTGATACTGGGCGTCGAATGGCTACGAACGTTGGGTGAGGTACTGCTGGATTGGAATAAGATGAAGATGCGGTTTAAAGAAGGGAAACACGTGGTGGAGTTGAAGGGAGATCCAACATTAGAGCGCATAATGCTTTCCCTGAAATCGATATGCAAGGTAACGGAGGTAGAATTCTCAGCAACATTATTCACAGTAATGAGTACTCACAGGGATGGGATAGAGGAGACAAGGGAACATCCCAAAGAGATACAAGAGGTATTAAATAGATTCAGGATGATCTTTGATAAACCACAGGAATTACACCTGAGTAGAAGTCAAGATCATGCGACCAATATCAAGGATGGTCAAGGACCTGTACAAGTTAGACCATACAGATATGCACATAGACAGAAAAATGAGAATGAAAGATTAGTTACCGAGATGTTAGCAGCAGGGGTCATTCAACCGAGTACCAGTCCATATTCTAGCCCGGTAATTTTGGTAAAAAGGACGGTAGCTGGAGATTCTGTGTAGACTACCGTGCTCTTAATGAGGTGACCGTAGCAGATAAATATCCTATACCAGTGGTAGAGGAACTGTTAGATGAGTTGCATGGTCCTGTATGGTTTTCGAAACTGGATTTACGATCGGGATATCATCAAATAAGAGTGAGACCGGAAGACATTGAGAAAACAGCATTCAGAACTCATTTGGGACACTATGAGTTCCTGGTTATGCCATTCGGGTTAAAAAACGATCCAGAGACATTCCAGGCCACTATGAATGACATCTTGCGTCCGCATTTAAGGAAATTTGTATTGGTATTCTTCGATGACATACTGATATTCAGTAGGAATATGAAGGAACATGCTGAACATCCCAGATTGTACTGGAGATCCTGAGAGATAATCAATTGTTTGTTAACAAGAAGAAGTGCGGTTTTGGATTAAAAGAGATCGAATATCTAGGACATGTGGTGTCGGGGGCAGGAGTAGCGGTTGACAAGAAGAAAGTGGCGTGCGTGGAAGCTTGGCCAACCCCCTGTAATATCAAGGGATTACGGGGATTCTTGGGTCTATCCGGGTATTACAGAAAATTTATACGAGATTATGGTAAGATAGCAAAACCACTCACTGAATTGTTGAAGAAAGGTTGTTTTGGGTGAGTTTGGAAGCAGAAGCAGCATTCAAAAACCTCAAACAAGGCCTTACCACAGCCCCAGTACTGAAGCTGCCCAACTTCGATGAGGAGTTTGTTGTGGAATGTGACGCATCCGGCCGAGGCATTGGAGCTATCCTAGCCCAAGGAGGACACCCTATAGCCTTCTATAGTAAGGCCCTCGGAGATAGAGCTCTTAGCAAATCAACGTATGAAAAAGAATTAATGGCGCTGGTGTTGGCTGTTAGACATTGGAGACCTTACCTATTAGGTCGCAAATTTGTGATTTTGACCGATCACAAAGCCCTCAAAGAACTACTACATCAAAGGATCACTACGCCCGATCAACAGCAATGGATATCTAAACTCATGGGGTATGAATTCCAAATTAAATACAAAGCTGGGGTTCTCAATGGGGCGGCAGACGCGTTGTCCAGATGTGGAGATACATGCCTGCATAGCGTCTCTATACCCCAGTGGCAGGACATAGAAGAGATTAAAACAGCTGTGAGGTTGGACCCTACGTTACAAGAGGTGATATCCAAACTGGAGAGTGGGGAATTGGCCGATTCCCCGTATACTCTATCACATGGCTTATTACTGTATAAGACTAAACTGGTGTTACCCTCCCAATCAAGATGGATTAGCAAGATTATGGAAGAAGGTCACAGCTCCACAGAAGGAGGTCATGCAGGGGCTTTACGTACCTTAAAACGCATTTCTAACAGTTTCTTTTGGAGAGGAATGAAGAGGGATGCGTACCAGTTTGTTGCTGAATGCTTAGTCTGTCAGAGGCAGAAATATCAAGCTATGAAACCTGCAGGGTTACTACAACCGTTGGCAATTCCGGAGCAGATTTGGGAGGATATTTCTATGGATTTCATTTCAGGGCTTCCAAAGTCACGTGGGTTTGAAGTGCTGCTGGTAGTGGTTGACAGGTTGTCAAAATACGGCCATTTTATCCTATTAAAGCATCCCTACACAGCCCAAAGTGTTGCAGATAAATTTGTCAAGGAGATAGTACGCCTCCACGGAGTTCCTCGGTCGATAGTCAGCGACAGGGATTCCATTTTCATGAGCGTTTTCTGGAAGGAAGTCTTTCGGTTGCAGGGGACCAGACTTACTATGAGCTCAGCGTACCACCCGGAATCTGATGGACAAACGGAGGTTTTAATCGTTGCATAGAAACATACTTACGTTGTTTTGTATCTGAACAGCCTAGAGCTTGGAGTATGTGGGTTCACTGGGCAGAGTATTGGTACAACACGGCATATCAAACAGCGGCAGGAATGACAACTTTCGAGGCTGTGTATGGGCGCAAACCACCTGTGATTACTAGGTTTCTTCCAGTGGAGTCAAACGTGGCGGCAGTAGCACGAGAATTACTGGACAGGGACGAGGCTCTAAGACAACTCAAATATAACTTAGAGCGAGCTCAACAACGCATGACTAAACATGCCAATGTTCACCGGCGGGGTGGTTTATGAAGTGGGAGATAAAGTCTTTCTCAAGTTGAGACCCCATAGACAGCAATCTGTGTGCTCTAGGATCTTCCAGAAGTTAGCTCCAAATTATTTTGGACCGTTCGAAGTGGTTCAGAAGATGGGAAAGGTTGCCTACAAATTACAGTTGCCAGCAGGCTCTCGCATACACCCAGTATTTCATGTCTCTCAACTTAAGAAGGCAGTGGGAAGACATGAGCAGACACATGATCTACCGTTGGGGCTGGAACAAGAATTAACATTTAACTATGAACCTCTCAAAGTGATAGCTCACAGACAAAAGAAGTTCGCGGGGATAATGGTACCACAGGTTCTTGTACAATGGAAGAACGAACCGGTAGAGGAGGCCACCTGGGAGGATGCCGCGGATTTCCAATCACAATTTCCACAAACCAGCCTTGGGGACAAGGCTGCTTCGAATGAGGAGGATATTGATAGGAGAATAAATAGGCCCAGACCCAAAATAACAAATGTATACACTAGAAGGCCCAAGGCCCAAGTAAGAGAAGAGAACAGTATAAATAATCGGGAAGCGGGAGAGGGAAGGTTAGGAAATTAGTTAGCGTCAGTTACTCTGCTAAGGATAGCTAGAGGGAAACAGGGGAAATCCTGGGTATTGCATACTTGTATCTACTGTAACTCTTGATTCCATTCAATATATACAATTCTTCTTTCGGTGCAATTTGTGTTGATTGCTAGTCAGTTACGATTAAGATCGTAACAGCAGCTAAAACTTTCATGCGCTTTGTCAAAATACGATTAACCTCCAAGTGCATCAAGTGTACTAGAATCCAGATAGAATGGCGCAAGCTGCCTTACCAATGTTGAAGATCTAGTTGGAAGTATATAGAAAAATGCCTACTTGAAAGTACCTTTTTCTACAAACTATTCCACGAACGCTCATATTTCTTTCTGTATATTGAAAAATGTGTTCGAATAAATAATATGCAGTTTTATATTCGATTTACTTGTCTAGGTAATCACTGAGGCTGTATGTGATGCAAGTAGATATGATCCCAATAGATACCTTGTTGCTCATGGTTTGACTATCAAAGGGTGTTAATAGTTGCAGGCTGCTCATGGTTTGACTATCAAAGGGTGTTAATAGTTACAGGCTTGCGGGCAGGGGCGAAACTAGACCTGCTACGCAGGGGGGGGCTGGAGCCTGGGCTGAATTATATATATATATATATATATATATCTTGGTCCCATTTATTTATTTATTTTAGGGTCCCATTTATTTGTGCTAAATACTCAGCAATGGAGTCGATAAGGATTGGACCAATATCCACTAACTGTTTCTGACCCACTAACTGCAGTACGTTGGCCCTAATATTTACTGTAGCCCATTGAAGGCTGAATATCAGCCTGGGCTGGAGCCCAGTCCAGCCCCTACATTGGGCCGCCCCTGCTTGCGGGGGTTACAAAGAGCATTATTGTAATGCCAAAAACTACCTAGATGAGAAATAGGACCTCTGAGACTCAGACAACACAATACTTCAGTGATGAATAATCTCCATAAGAAGAAACAACAGGAGAACCTACTCGAGGGACGTAGCCGGATAACTTAAGATCATCCTACTAAGAAAAAGTCTCAGGAGGACCTGGAAGATATTCCAACTGCAGAAGTAACAGGATCATGCTTCAATAAGATATGAATATAAATATATCTCCGTCATACTTCGTTTGCGATACAATATCGTATATAGGCCTTTGTGGTGTAAGATAAAAAAGGGGACTAGCTGAAAAAAACAAAAACCAAATGAAACAGATTGATTCGCATGGCGAACCCTGAAAGGGTGGCCTCATATGTCTGCGACAGCTTCAGTTCAACCACACCGATTGACAGTTTATCTCTTGTAATATAGAATAGATGTCCGAAAAATGTAATGAAATAAAATAATATACATTATCTATATGTTAATTATCAGTTTATCGAGGGGGAAATGTGATTGAGTTTGATAGTTACATGACATGCCATCAATATATTGAATTTAACCACAAGCTTTACCTGATCGAGGTTGGACGAATCAAATTCAAGAGAAGCAACTTTCAGATGATTTTCAGAAATCTGCACACAGAGCTGCTTATTTGCCTCGGCCATCTGATTAGTTTCTTCTGTGACTCGCCTTGTTTCATTTTTCACTAGTTTTCATAGAAAAATAAGTAACTAGCACAACATAAAAACTTCTGGAAGCAAATAAAGGACTGCTAGCTAGGGGAAATCTATTTCATGTTCGCCCCCTATGAACCTAAACTGACAAGTTTTAAATGGATATATATTCAGCAAAATGCGAAAACAGCACATCCATCGAGGTGGCCGTGAATAACCAAAAGCACAAAATACAACATAAAATGAAAAGAAGTAGAGAGAAACAATAAAATAAACGTAAAAACCTATATCGAGATCGTTTTGGAGAGTTTGAATGGTAGTGGCGTGCATATGCTCTTCAACAGAGATCTTTGCTGCTTGATCCGCCACATCTGCATTTATTGCCGGTGGTAATCCGACAGAAATGTACTTTATGAGTAACTAAACGAATTCCTCAGGGAACTGAAACAAATTGCCACAAATATAGAAAATTTAGAAATTGAATGGATTCAGAGCAGTAATATAAACAAGTTCATCAGGGAGTGAGGGAAATACCGTTCATGTGAGAACGGAGAGTCTTCATATAGTGAAACAACTCCTCCATTTTGCAGCCGACGATCTAAAAATGACAATTCATCTCCAAATGCAGTGATATATATAACCAAAATTGAGACGAAGCAGCAGCTGGAATCAGCGATGTTTATGGACAATTTTATTTTGGCATTTGCGCGGGGCGAAAAATATCTGTTATTATAATTTTTGAAGTAGAATATGTATGCATTCAAATTTACATAAATTGACATTTTAGATAAGCACATTTTTGTTCTATGTTTTGCACTTAAAATTATAGTTGAAAAAAATTTTCAAGCTGCTCTGTGCTGATTTTTCAAATTACGAATTAAATTATGCAGAAATAATTTGATTAACAAGTGGAAAAATACTATAAATTAAAGGATAAGTATAATAAATTTGTTTAAGGAGGTTTGACGCCAATAGACTACGTCTCCTTTTCTTTCGATCTTCAAAAAATTTTACTAGAATACATTGATCTGATTATACCAGTTAATCAAACTCACTCAGCTCGGCTCACAGGTTATCTGTACTCCTAGTACTCACACGTACAGAATAGGCTTTGTTAATACAATCTCTCAAGCTAATCTGATAGCCTGAAGTGATTCAACAAAGGTGAATTTATATACTCAAAGCTTAAGTGTCGGACCGAGCGCTTGCCGCTTTACAAAAAGCTATAGCCGATGGTAACGGTACAACTTCAAATTTTTAAACTGTATACTAACACAAGCGCTACGGTTTAATCGTTCTACTTAGTAGGGGAAATTATTGCACTTCAACAATCACCCTCCCAATAATTGCACTCATTGCAATCGATGGGAATCGAACCTATAACCTTGGCTCTGATACCAATTGTTGGACCGGGCGCTTGTCGCTTTACCAAAAGCTACAGCTGATGATAACTGTGTAACTCCAATCTTTTAAACCGTATACTAACACAAGCGCTACGGTTCGATCGTTCTACCTAGCAGGAGAAATTATTGCACTTCAACAATAAGCTAGATATAAATAATTTCTATCAACTAACACGAGACATATACAAACACAATTTTAGACAAATTGAATTCCATACTATCTCTCATCGGATACTACTGAATGCACCAATGACATCATTGAACGAAGTGGAATGGTTCTTATGCCATTTCCTTATCACCAGATGGCGCATCCTGTATAGTAAGACATCTGCATCCTCTCTAAGAGTTGCACAAGTCTCACCAATGCCATTGCATACTTCATCTGCTAAGATCTTGCAAAAAATAATAAACCACATATTTGAATGAAACATATCATTTAATTTGTTGCAAAAAAATCTATAAGATAAAATAGAAAACATTCAAATAAAATTTGGCAGAAAAAACTTTGGTCGAGTAATATTCATCTAGGTCGAGTTTTCTTTATCTGGTTCGAGTTGTTTCAATCTGGCTCGAGTTCTGATGGAGTCTATGTCGAGTCTATCAATTTGGATCGAGTTGTGTGGAGTCTTGGTACAACCCGACCCACATCACCTAGACTCGACCCACATAATCATGACTCGACTCATTGATTATAAACTCAACCCACATATCAAACACTCAGACCCTTAATTTACCTTTGCTTGACCCAAATCAAGGGTTTACATTTCTCATTTTTAGGAAAACCACTATGCCCAAACTCGATCCATATTAGTTTCGACCCATACTAGACACGAACCATACAATACTTGACCCACATCATGCTCGACCAACACCATGCTCTATCCACACATTCAAATCAATCAATAACACAACTCTACAAACGAAAATTCGAAAGCAAAAACAAAAATTTTAAAGGTTGTATGTTATTATACATACCACGTGGTTATTCCTGACTATACTTTCTTGTAGTTCAATCACCACAACTTGTGTCCCTTTGTCTTTTATCATTATTGCAATCTCAAACATTTTCAATATGGTATGATTTTTATTTTGGGTAGGATTTCTCGGATTTCTCATATGCGGGATTGAAGAGATGGTTAGCGAGATCAAGAGTTCTTTATGGACATTTGATATAAATGTGTGTTGGTTTTTATTTCTTGGTTTTTTCTAACTTTTTTAAATTTGTAGATTTTTTAAATTAATATTAAAATTTTAAAATATTAATTGATGATAATTAAATTTATTAACAATTATATGTTCAGATAGTGAAAATAATATTAAATATAACGCTTGTGTATCCCCATTTTCCTCTATGTAGCTGCTATCTGAAAGAGAGTGGGCGATGGCAAGGGTGATCTATCGACAGCTTCCCAGAAGGAAACTCTTCAGATTTATGATAATCTCCCTTGCTGTCATTGCCATCGTTCCTCCTCTATATCTCCATTTCAATCTCCAACAGGTCGGTCTCCTCCGCACACTATTTTGTTTCTCTTCTTTAATTTTTTAGCTGATTAATCTATGTTTGTGCAGATACAACTACGCAAGTGCAGCTGGATGAAAAACCCACCTTTAGTTTGTGCTCATGGAGGCGACTCAACCAGGGCCTTCCCTAACACGGTAGCCTCTCATATGAGCATATCCCATTTCTTTAAAGGCTATATTTGGATCTTGTTGTGTCATTTCATTTCATCAGCACTTTTTACATATGCTTCAGCTTTCTTTGGTCTTTGCTTGTGCCAGATAGACGCATATCGTATTGCTTTAAGTTCTCAAGTAGATTGTGTCGAGGTGGATGTGTCCCGTTCCGCAGATGGGGTATTATTTGCTCTTCATGACAGGTATACTTGAACTTTTATATCACTGAGAGATTATTTTGGTTCAAATTGTCTGGAAAGTTGTTTCTCACATGTAGCAGGCAGGGAACTGCAGCAAATATCTGGGAACAATACCTCTAAAGTTGGTTATTTGAGCATGCAGGAGGTGAGATCAATGTCTTTGGCCGGATTAAAATATTTCTGGAGTGGATAAAGTATTTAAATACTGATATAATTCTACATCGTGTTTACTTTGTGCTTGTAGATCAGAGGGCTTGTTTCCAACCATCAGCATTCATTGAAGTTTCATGATGTAAATATTCCGACTCTTGAAGATGCATTGAAGGTATATTCAATATCGCTTGCTCTATATCTTCCCCTCTAAACAGAATGGCGTGTAGGTTCCAGAAAAAAATGATTTTATATGAATTTAAACGGTTTACCTCCACATCATAATATCCCAAATAAAGCTAGCTACATGTTAAGCCGATTTGGTACCATTAGAATAAATTTTCTATCACTGCCTACTGCGAATGATCAGTTGAGACTGAATCAAGTGGGGAACATTATAATATTGTTAGGTGACAACATAATCTAATTATCTTTCGTTCCTGTTATCCATGCATCAGTTGATATCAAGGTCTGTTCGTATGGTGATCCTTGATGCTAAAGTGGGGCCTCCACTGCATGAAAAAGAACTTGCAAAAGATATTCTTTCTGTTGTAAGTTTATCGTACTGCCAAACTGGATATTATTTCAGATTTCCGTTTTTCCTTAGTTATCATTATTAATTGTGCAAACTAAATTTGAGCTGTCACTTGCAAATTTTGGTCAATGCGGTAACTTGAACCATGGGACCTTGTCATTCACATTACTGGTGATTTTGAATTTGGACCCTGCTTTTTAAACAAAATTTTATCATTATTTATTCCGCAGTTTTTCTTCCTCTCTTTTATCTTATATATTGGTGATTCTGTGAATAGAAATAAGGTTCTTTCTCCAGGTTGAAAGAACTAAGTGTAAGAATTGCATTATATGGGCCAAAAGTGACAGCCTAGTGAGGGATATAATTAGACTATCAACGGATGTTAAGGTAAAAGTTGGCTAAACTTTTTCGCGTCTCATTTTGACTTTATTCCGTATCTATTTGTTATAGGAACTTAAAAAATAATTTTTCATTATAACTTGTTCCAAGTCTTGTGCCTATGATTACATGATAAAATTTGGAGATTAGCTTGATGATCTGATCGAGGCAAATGAGTTTGCTCAAGCGCTATTTGACCCTTGTAATGTACAGGCTAGGAATGGAAGTAAGCTATTCATCACCACATTGAGAATTGTTAGCAGCATAGCTTGTTTGTGTTTTAGATGTCTGCTGCAATGTAGGCGCTATGCTTGGTTGACTGAGGTGAAATGGTGGATTGGACTTGTTTTTCCTGTGCTTGCGAGTTTGGCACAGGGATGCACAGATGAGTTTTTCATTTTTACGGTTTAATTTCATTTCAGTGTGTGGCATGTCGTGATTTTGCTGTGACTTGTACTGATTATACCAAGTGAAAGTGAAAAGTACTTGTCCTAACCTAGTAACCTTAGGGTTAACGCTTTCAGGTTTTATTCATTCAAGATCTAATTTTGATTATTGATCCTTGCGGATGATGATTGGAGCATCTTGGTTGTATGGATTTGATTTGGCTACTAATGCGTCTAATCATTGTAGCATGTTATTGTAGTTTTCATTGGTGTTTGTTTTTATCATGGTTGTGTAGGTGGGATACATTGTGATGATGGATCTATTGACTGGCAGTAGAACAAATTTATTGAGGATGAGAGGTGCCGAGGTTGTTGGCGTTTACCACCCTTTAATTGATGAAAAAGTTGTGAGAATCCTCCATAGGTAAGATCATTACTGCGAAAGAACAAGATTTAATAATTTCATCATGCAAGTACTGTGTATTCTTTAAAAACAGGAGAAATAAGAAGGTTTATGGGTGGACGGTTGATGATGAGGAGTCAATGCAGAAGATGTTGATTGAGCATGTGGATGCTATTGTCACAAGTAATCCTTCCTTGCTACATCGTGTTATGCATGATATTCGAACACGGTGTTTTGAACAAGGATTCTCCTTGTCATCTTGACTTAAAGGAGGATCAAACGATTTTAATATTATCAACAAATGGAATATTTAGAGCTGGATCCCGTTCCTACTCCGGTGTTGATCTTCTGATTTGGTTTATTATTTGCTGGAGAAGGTAACAAGAAGAGAGCTTGGAGCATTAGTCAAATATTGATTTGTGGATTCTTGGTATATCTTTTGTGTTGTTCTTTTGATAATAAAACAGGCATCTGTCTAGAATCTGTTCCATATACATGTGTACTGAATAGATATTTGACTCCTAAGAATTTTTTGGAATCATGTATGTCTTCTCCCAATCATTCAATCAAAAGTTTTTAAAACTAAGGTGAATCCATTTGGACGGGCTAGATTATGAGTTATTTAAATGCTGAAAGAAAGCCTCTGGAAGAAAAACATTTATTCTTTAAATAATACCTTATGGATAATATAATTAAATTGTTGACTCGTGTAAGACAACCGGGTGATGTGTCTTATCTAGACAAGAAATTTCGAATACAACATAGTCTGTGCAGAGCAAATCACCCAGATAATATATATAAATCGGTAGTATCTTTTCGGGTACAACATATTAACCGGATGGATTTCTCTTCCACATAAATTAAGTATTTTCTCAGACTACAGAACTCTTCTGTTTAAACATATTATACGGACAATCATATGTTTAAGTCATTCAATGCTTCATAGACTTTTCATAAAAGACATTTCAAACAAATAAACAATTACACCATAGAACTCTAGTTTAAAATGCATTACAGTCAAACATTTCATATACACAAGCAGAAGTATTTCAAACTTGAGTCCAGGTTCTTATTGGGCAAAACACTTTGCTAGCATCCGCCGGAGAAATGACATTCCTATCTGCTGCTATATGAGTGTAAACTCAGCAAGTTCGGCTTAATACAGAGCAAATGTATAGAAAAGATATCTTTACCTACTTGGTAGACTACAAAATATACTGCAAAAACATGTTCAATTCATGTCGTGAACATGGTACTGTGAAAATATCTCCTGCTTATATCGGGAAATACGATAGTTTGAAGAACATGAATCGCTCAAATTTGTATAACCGATGCTTTGGAAACATGCTCTGTTTTTGGACTTGTAAATGAAAATCACTTGAAACATATCCTGTTCATGTCAACCATTTTATATGACAATAACAAACACATCACGAAGGATATATGTTCAATCTATATTGACCAATATAATATTATCGATGATTTTCCATCTTTCAGATATTCATCACATCTTATCGGGATGGCTTTTTTTCCAGGTATTCACAATGCGGTATCATGAGTGGGCTTTTCCAGCTTTCAGGTATTCATAACACTAAATTTTGTGGCTTTTTCATCTTTTAGGTATTCACCATTAGGGTTATCTGGCCATATACATGTATTGTACTTGTGAAAAATTCATATGAAAGAACACAACTTTGGACCATATTCATGTAATCATAGTGTAAAAAATCACAACTTCAAACCAGAACAGTAAACGTAAGTAACATTTTTCTGCTTGTAATAGCTCACACATATATAGTTACATACATAGTACGATGTAAAATCCTTTTCATTTTGAGGAAAAATATTTGAAAACCCTTTTCAATTTTAGGAAAGCTATACATGTGAGGCAGCAATGAAAAACCACACTTCAAGAAAGGTTGAACAATCATTTACTGTATTCTCTTAGCTTATGAACTGATATCCACTTCTCTGCTTAAGGCCCTGACATACAATGAAAATCTATTCTTAGATATATGAAATAATTAATGAAATATCTATTTAAAGAAGTAATCGATCCCATAGAGCAAACCGTACGAGAACAGAACAAGCGAGGACGAAGCTGCACTTTGTCCGAGGTGAAAGAGCCTTTGAACTTCTCCCAAGCTGAAAGAGCCCTTGAAAGCCATAAGAGGAAGAGCCTTATGTCACGGCTGAAGATCAGATTGACAGGTACAAATTTGGTATCTCTCCAATGGTCATAATTCATCAAAGGCTACATATACCGAAGATTCAAATGAGACGAGCAGTGTGCACACAACAAGAGATATACACGAGAGACATAGAGATAACAAAAAAGGGAAGAAAGGAAAGAAAAGAGAGAAGAACACTATTTGAGAGAGAGAGCTTAAACAGAAGTGTACGACTCCTTACAGTCATGGTGAAGAAGACGACAGCTCAGAGAGCACCTTCCCGAGTGTGTGAGATTTAATACTAGAGATAGTGCGGTTACACTGTAAATCTCTCTCTCACACACACATTCACATTTACGAGAGCTGAGCGAAACAAATAAGCTGAGTGAGATCTCGCACAAGACATAAACGAGTGTTTGTAGTTTTTGAATAGAGACGTTAAGTAAGTTTTGAGTGTTGCAGTTCACATAGCTTGGGGGCTGGTGTGTAGCGAGGTGTGCTAGGAGTTCTCACAGTCGCGACTGTTGGGATTGGGTTGTTTCAGGAGCTGTAATAATCAAAGTTTTCTAGTGGAATCCTTCCAGCAATGGAAGAAGGGGACATGTAGGGATTGAGCTCCGGACTTCCATAAATAAACAGATGAGTAATTTACAGCTTTCAGACATTGTTATTTCAGTTACACACTTGCATCACATATTTTTTAACAACTTTTAATTTTCAGAGAGTATATTCAGATGTTTTTCTTCTTGGTTTTATACTAAATCTGATATACTTCTCGGTGCTCAAAACCCTTCAAGAACCAAAGCTATTGCAGCTCTCGCTAGGTTTTATTTTGCTACATTCAGATTGCGCGCAGCTCTGCTCTGCTGTTTCAGCTTAGCGCGATCTGGCGTTTTTCGATCCTCTCATATATACACGCTCACTCTCTTATAGATGCTATTGATGAGATGCAAATATTAATATGGACAGTGTACTCTGGAGATTGAAAGAAAAAAATAAAAGCATCCAACCCCCCAAACCCCACACACCACACACACTCCAACCTACGTACCCATAAAGATATTATACTTAGGAATCATTTGTTGGATGGAACTATAATCATGAGCTATTTGCAGCAAGACCCCCTGTAGTCCTCAACCTAGTGCTCCTCATTCCACCTGCGCAAAGCGTCTCCACACTTGAGCTAGCTGTCATCTATACCTTTTCTAAAACATGATAAATAAAGTGATGAACACCGGATTCAAGTCGACACAAGCTTCATGGCTGCATCTGCTTCTCGAAAAGTTACCTGATCAAGTAGCATTATCGAGAAAAACATTAAAGACTTTGTAGTTGATCAGCCGTCAGGGTAATGTATATAGTTTGTCGGATCATACGAATCCGTGGCCTTTAGATATTTTGGTATCTTATCATTGATGGTCACAACCTCCAATATTTCGCCAAACTGTCGAAAATAGTTGTTCTTAATGTCCTTTTGAGTCTTGCATGCCAACCCACCCACAAACACTTTCGTGTCCGTGCCGCCTGTCATCTTCTTTGATCAGATGTATATGAGCTAGCTAGCAGCAAACTAAGTTTGATTCTGACAAAGGACAAAAGTAGAAAATTTTGTTCATGTCACTTTATTTTTATTGACATCAAACCCCACAACTTTTATATTTTTTATACATAATAGCCATGACTATGATTGATGAGGCCGTATCATACGTTTACAATTTGAACCGCCATTACGATTGAGAACAAAAATAATTCAAATTTCACATTAGCTCGACGTCAATTTATCTCTAAGTTTTTTAAGGTTATTTTAGTAATAAACAGTTTGTTTATTCCATCAAATTTCTATACAAATTTGTTAAAAACGTATATAAGTGTTAAATTTTAAATAAAAAGATGTTTATAAAATGCAATTCTTAACTCCTAGCGAAGTTAATTGTACAATTGATGTTAGAATTAGAATCACACATTCCACTGTACACTGGTCTAATTACTGGATGAGGAATTGTTTTGACTTTGGGATTTGATTATGCAATATATTCGTGAAATCTTGTAGGGCGTCGTACGACGGAAAGCAGACACAATACAACGAGATATGAAAACCAGGTTTTTCAAGAACAACAAATCCATTCTTCGGGTAAGGCTCGAATTAGTTATAATCAACTGTGAGGAACAAATATGGGTCGTTACCCTGTCAAACAAAAAAATTGGACTTGCAGGTATCTAAGGTTTTCACATAAATACAACCCCGATCCTCTGATGAACCGTCAAGTACGTATTTACCAAGTCCACATTCTGTGTAATGCCTGACTCGCAGATCAACTCTCTCTCATTAGCTGATTAATTGACAGTCTCAAAGTCTGTCATTTTCATCAATAAAATACCATCCTTTTGAGAGAGATTGGCCACTCAGGTATGAGGATTAAAAGCAAAAAACTAGTCCATCGACGTGATCATCTTTCAATCTTAAGTGTTACTTCATGGTTACACATAAAGAGTCATTTTGGAACTTGCAGCAATCTCCATTTCTCCGGAAACTGATATCCAAGATGAACTCTTCAGCTAACTCTCACTAGCTATATCATTATATAGCGACTGCATTTTAATCTACCCAAGAAGTGATCCTTGAAACTAGACAGCAGATATGCACACATCATATCAGGGCAGGGGAAAACAATCTTAAATAAAAAATGTTATAAATCAATGAGTTTCTGGTCAAATTTTGTTCAACCCCAAACAATTTCTCGGAGACAAATGCTGTGATGGAACTGAATTAGGATAAGAAGAGTTTGAACGATCTTTCAGCAGAAAAATTTAAACGCCCAGGTCAAAATAAATATGTAACACAATTATCAAATTAAAAAAAAGAACAAGACCGACCCAATCTCATTCAAATCCGTATTATAACCACAGAAAGAAAAGGAAGCATCAAATATCTCAGACACCAGAATAAAAAACAACCACCGGTTGATTTTCTCAAGGTCACACCGCTGCGTCCTATTTCGTGCTGTTGGTACCTGATATGGCTGCTTTCTCACCATGGAAGCCTTTTCACAACCTCGTGCACTAGCTCAACCTCTTCTTGATCCTCGGTTTCATTGGGTGAGATGAACAGATCTACTCTAGAATGGCTTCATTAGAGAGTTTGAAAAACAGCTGGAACATAAGTTCTTTAAATGGGTATTCTCTAAGAATGAGTTGAGTTCTCTAACCAAATACACCCGAAGCTATCTGACAAAGTTCATGCGCACAAATATCCAGCTATAACACACAGACACTTCAAAAATTATATCCCATCTGGTGTGATTTGCTCTTTTGACACAACTTGAATATGTTCAGGAACAAAAGAGAATATAGAGGTAATAGACACATATATGCTTCCACAACATCACTTGACAAAATCAAATTGCAATAACTTTTAACAGTAAACCTATTGGCTTTGTTTAGTGATCTTTGTTCCATACTGAAGGCATATTGAGAATTTAAATTAGATACTTGATCCCTTCATTAAAAAAAAGCTGAATCAGTAATGCGTAAATAAGTATTTGACACTGTTGTTTTCAGAATCAGGGAGATCAACTACATTTTCTTTCGACATCTAATACAAAACTTGAATGTAAAAGATGAAATCACACAAAATTTGAAATCCCTCATTTTGGCCTTTCTCTGCCTGTCTGGTGAAGTCAACAAAAAGGAATCTATGAATGGCTGAGTAGCAAAACAAAGACCATTGTCCATTATAGCTTACTGCACATCATCGTGATATAGGTGAAGGCCCAGACCGAATCGAGCACAAGCTCGTCGAAATGCCATTGCTTCCGCCTTCTGCACTGCATCTCCGTAGCTGCCTTCCTCGCTAACCAATGCAGTTCCTGTTGATTCCCTATACAACTGGTGCAAATAGAAGTAAAACAATGATGGTCCACCAACGATTTTTATTGCCTTTGAATTAATTTTAGCCACAAAGCACAATCAGATACCGAATATAAAAATACAAGATATATATAGTTTTTTTAAAAGAAAACTAAAGTCCGTGCATATACAAGCTGTTCAGCAAAGAGTTGATTTTGGACAATGTGATTGGTCCATGTTAAAACAAGGCCGACTGAAAGAATCCAAGGCAAGAAACATGACTTAAGAGTTAAAGAAGTTAAAAAGGAATGTCGATCCCCTAATACAACTTCGGAGCTATCAATAAACAATATTGAGTAATGTCTAAGTTACAGATATTATTGTTGGGATAATAGGGAAACAAATACGAATTTGAGGTAGCATATCAGCAGAGTACAAGAATATAACTAACAAATTAAACAAGGTATAAACCAATATTTACAGTAGTTCAACTCAATGTTGGGTCACGTCCAATCAAAACACTCAGCTCTGCTACGAGGTCCTTGGTTTTAAGTGTTCACACTCAAATGCTATGGGAATCGTCGCTCCTCAAGCGACAATTGCATTGGCCCACATAGATATGAGTGCATCAGATCTAGAATTTTCTCAGCTCTGCTAGGATGTGAACTCTTGAATAATATCCAATTCTACTTTTCGGCCAAGCGGTTGGTGCATTGTTTCATATGAACTTTCTTTATAATGGACATAATATTTTTGATTACAAGACATTGTAAGATTCTTTTCACTTATGTGATCGAGACATCGAGGCCATAACTTTGTTGAGTTTTCTTCTGCTACATAATGCACGCCCTCATGATACTTCTCTTGTACCACGTACAACTTCAACATCTTTAGGCTCCGTTTGGACATGTTTTTAAAAAATATTTTTAAAAAATATTTGTAAAACGTTTTGAAAGTTGTTTTAAGGAAAAATATGTATTTGATAACTATTTTATAAAACTTAAAAATGTGTTTGGACTAATAATTCAGAAAAAGGTTTCTAAAAACATAAATGCTTTTTTATAATTTTTATATAATTTCTTCTCATTCTTTTAATTGTTTTTTATATTCATATGTTTTATTTACATTATCCATTTTAATATAATTTTGTAATTGTTTTTATTAATTCTTATACAACTTTTTCTCTCTTTTTTATTTTCAGATTTTTATTTCCATTTTCCAATTGTTTTTTATATTCATATGTTTTATTTACATTATCCATTTTTCTCCATGCAGGGTCAAGAAATGATTTTGTTGCCTTAACAAATAAGTTGTCATCATCAATATCATTTTCCAACTCATATAATGCATCCATGCATTTTTCAGCAGAATACTCATCAACTACTTGGGTTATCTGTGCATTATATTTGTTGGCCTTAGCAATACAAGCTTGGGTAGCAGCTTCTAGGTAAAGATCTTCTCTATATGTACTCTTGCTTAATTTTTTACCTCTTGATCCTTCTTCTTTTGAGCTACTATATGTATCTAAGATAGGCCTCTTTGTTGAAGATTTGAAGTCAATGACACTTCATCTTCATGATCAAATTCTAAAGAAGTGCTTGCACCAACTTCACGACCCTCGTTTACTTGACTTTGCCCTGATGCCAATGCGTAAGTTTCCAGTTGAATTACTTTTTTCAAATAATTCTCCTAGTTCTTTGTTAAAATCAAAGACCTCTAGATTTAAACTTTTTAAACTCCTTATTTTTCTGCATGACAAGATCAAAAGGAATAAGTTTCAAAATACAAACGTAAATGCTAAGTCTAATTGATTAGTTGATGATATGTTTATGTAATACCTTAATCATCTCAGTCCATTGTTCCTCCGTAGCAGTAACAGTCTCATTTACAGAGTCCCACCCAAGTCCAGTATAATTCTCACAAAGATCTTTGAATACACGCCAATCTGCTCTGAAGCGATTAAATTTGACTCATTTGTTCCTGACTCTGTTTAAACTCTGCTTTGGAATTGAATTCCTTGCCAATTTTTATCCATGACTTGCCAAAGTTGTTATGTCTCATCTCACCTTTTCTTTAATAGTCAAGTAATATATCAATAAAAAGTTTAACATCCTTTGAACTCCAATATGTTCGAGAAGAACCATGCTTGTTACTTGTTTGTTCTCCTTCTTCTGCCATCTAAATTATTCTGACATCAGTAGGCACAAGAACTGATAGGATCAATTAGGATCGAAAATAAGCTTAGGAGTTCAGAAGGGGGGTTGAATGAACTCCTTTGGATTTTTATTTTTCGAAACCTTAAAACGCTTTTACAAGCGCCTCGCTTAACTCGTATTTGAGTTACCAGATCTGATCTCGTAGTTAACAAGTAAAATGTGCGGAAAGAAACTAATTGATCAGTGAACATTATAAGTAAACTGCGGTAAGTAAAAGAGTAAGGACAGAGATTTGTTTATGGAAGTTCGGATCTGAAGATCCTACGTCTCCCCTTCTTCCTTTGCAGGAAGGTTCCACTAGAAGAATTTGATGCACAACTTCTGTCTACACCCAGTCACCGAGCCTCGCTCCAAGTGAACTCCTAGCAATTCCAATTATACGCAGATACACTGCTGATTACAAACAACTTAGATTTTTCGAACTACTTCACACAACAAGTTCGTTACAGACTCGATATAGATATGCAATGAATACAATGGCTAGAGTACTGTAAATTTCTGGTTTCTGAACAGTGAGACTCAATTTGTGAGAGTGAACCAGAACGTGTAACTCGAAGATAATACGGATAAGACCAACGAGAAGTGTTCTTCGAGATTGTGCGCTGGGACTTAGAATATTTCTTAAATGATTTTGAATCCCGGAAAGAGAGAGAGCTTTTGAACGTGAATTGATCGAGAGAGTCTTGATTTGAATTCTTCATTTATACATACTGTTAAGCTCTAACGGTCAGTAGAAAAATCTCCTTTGAATATCTTCATCACCGCATTTAGCGCTCCATTAACGCTATGCCGAAGGTATTTTGCGTTTATTAGGGCTTGATTGATTTTCTTACTGAATCTGGTACACATCGTATCAATTACTTTGCGTGATGTGCATCTTTACTCAAAATAGCCCTGATTTAGTTTCCTTAATCCAAGATATGTGACCGTTGATTTCTTTCGGATAATCTGAAGGTGTTTAAGAAATCTGAAGTACATATCCGTTGCAACATTGATATCTGAGTGTCGCTCTCTGTCTGTGACAAAGCTGCGATGTCTCTGTATAGTTGTCATATCTGAAATATCTCCTTTTGAGTATGTCGAATCTGAATATTGTACTGTGGCCGTAATACTAACATCTGATGACATCTATAAGTTATTGAGTAGAATCTTTCCAATCTAGAATCTGAAATATAGTAATACTATCTTGAGTTAATATAGTGGAGTCTGTTACTGAAGCCTTAAGTCTGAATAATTCACTTCTGAAATCCTGACCCGATAACCAATTAATCCGAATACCCGATTCTAATACCGAAGCTTCAGACTCAGACTCTGAGTGCTCTTAAATCTGAAAACTGACCCGATATCTGAATTAATCGACCCGATTACTCAACTGATCCAAATACCCGAATCTGAACTCTATAACTGAACTCTGACTATACTGAACCCAATTCACTCAGATCTGAGAGTACTTTACTGTAAGCCACGATAGCTGTCTGTTCGGATGTTATCCTTAAATTCAGTTGTTGTTATCACCAAAACTTATAGATTTTATCTTAACAAGAACACAACTTCTATGGAAAATTCAAACTATATAGCATCCCAATGATTTTTTCTTAGACAAAGCTAAGAAAAATTTTAGAATATTTTTATTTCAAGCAGGAAAGATGGACGATTCCAATACTCTTGTGAAGTAGAAATATCACTTGTCATCAAACAAAAATCAAGGCATATCCATGTTCAAGAGTTGAATTCACTATGCTGAGTATGATTGATATCTGACTTTCTTTTCTAGTAAGTTTCATAGCTTTCAGCTTTTTTTCTGGTTTTATTGATTGTCTGTAGGACTACATAGCAGAAAATAAGTTTCAAAGAAAAATGAAGGGATTCTTACTGTTGTGAAATATGGCAAGATTCACGATGGTGATAAGATATCAGCTTGATAAATTCTTTGTGTTCTCTGTTATGCGTGGGTTCTATTCAGATTTCTTTTTGCAGAACATACACACACACAAGCAGTAAAGAATTGACACCAAATTTACGTGGTTCGATCAATTTGATCTACATCCACGGGAGGGAAAGATTGCTATCTTTATTGATCACAAAGGTACAGATCTAAGCCACTACTCTTCTCAAGACAAGAACACTTATCTGTTACAAGAAAACCACAAGCAATTGATCACACCCGAATATCTTCTTCACTGCAGATATACGCTCTTGATCAGGCTGCTTCTCCAAGGTTTCTTCTTCTGTTGGATAGTGCCTTCTGTGTTCAGAGTATTCGACAACTGAGTAAGCATATGAGAGTGAGTATATTGCCGAGAGAGCCTTCTTCTGAAATTCCAGTTTCTATTTATACATTTCCAGTAACTCAAACTTGGGTTTCTCGGTTCTTGACCCATACACGTAACTGCGCATCTTCAGTGTATTGTTTTGTTGGATTGATGACACCAACTGTTTTTTCAACTGCTCACAATTCTCCACCTTGTTATCAATCCATTAAACACTTGCTTCCCCTCCATTTAGCCTAATGCTAAGGCTTTATTCCTTCTGCCATTTTCATCAAGTTCAGACAGTGTTGATGTTTATTACCTGGGAGTATTTTGGTAAAAACATCTGCTGGATTGTCATGTGTGCTTACTTGGATCTCTCCCTTTTCAATGACTTCTCTAATAAAGTGCAGCTTAACATCTATATGCTTCGATCTTTCATGAAACACCTGATGTTTAGACAAGTGCACTGCACTTTGATTATCACAGTATGAATATGGTCTCTTGTGTGAATCCCAGATCCTTCAAGAAACCGTGAAACCACATAGCTTCCTTCACTCCTTCAGTAATTGATATGTATTCTGCCTCAGTAGTTGAAAGAGCCACCACTGGTTGCAACATAGACTTCCAACTAACAGCTGTCCCATATAGAGTGAACACATAACCTGTTATTGATTTCCTGGTGTCAATGCTGCCTGCAAAGTCTGAATCCACATACCCTGTTATCATCTCCTCAACATCTTTGTTTTCAGAAAACAACAGCCCAAGGTTTACTGATCCTGTAACATATCTCAATATCCACTTTAGAGCCATCCAGTGTTCTTTGCCCGGATTAGACATAAATCTGCTTACCAAACTCACAGCATAGGCTAAATCTGGTCTGTGCAAATCATAGCGTACATGAGGCTGCCAACTGCACTTGCATATGGTACTGTCTCCATGTAAGCCTTATCTTCTTCAGATTCAGGACATTGAGCTGCAGAAAGTTTAAAATGATTTGCTAGAGGACCTTGAACAACTTTAGCTTGATTCATGTTGAACTTATTCAACACTTTCAGTAGATATCCTGTTTGTGTGAGCATAACAGTCCTCTTTGACCTCTTCCTTCGAATTTCCATCCCAAGAATTTTCTTAGCTGATCCTAGATCTTTCATTTCAAACCTTCCCTTCAATTCTGTTTTCAGCTCTTCAATTTCCCTCAAGTTTTCACATGCTAACAGCATGTCATCCACATATAGTAGTAAATATATGTTGTTCCCACTGGACAATCTTTTATGATAGACACACCAATCGAATTCAGTTCTCTTGAAATTTTGGTTGGTCATAAAGTCATCAAACTTTCTATACCACTGTCGAGGTGCTTGTTTTAAGCCATAGATTGACCTCTTCAATTTGCAGACCATAGGAGTTGAAGTGTTTGCTTCGAACATTTCAGGCTGCTGCATGAATATCTCTTCATCTAGATCTCCATGTAGGAAAGCTGTCTTGACATCTAGCTGTTCCAATTCCAGATCCATCCTGGCCATTATAGACAGCATACTTCTTATTGATCTGTGCTTAACGACAGGAGAAAAAATTTCATGAAAGTCCAGCCCTTCTACTTGTGAATAACCTTTGGCAACTAGTCTGGCTTTGAATCGTGGCTGCTCAACCCATTGGATTCCTTCTTTTCTTTTGAATATCCATTTGTAGCCTACAATCCTTTTATTCGTTGGAGTAGGAACTAGTTGCCAAGTGTTGTTCTTTTCAAGGGAAACCACTTCTTCTTTCATTGTAGCCTGCCAATTCAACTTATCAGGTGACATCATTGCTTCTTGGACTGTCAGAGGATCAGTTCCTTCTATTTCTGAAGCTGCAGTGAGAGCAAAAGACACCATTTCAGCATGTCCAAACCGTTGAGGTGGTTTGATTGTCCTTCTCTGCCTGTCTCTCACAAGCTGATAGTCTTGCCTATCAACAGATTGCTGTGGACTGATTATATTCCTCTCCACTGGTTCAGACAGATCATCACCAAGCACTTGATCAGCCATAGGAAGCTCCACCTCAATTTGATCAGTCCTAATCTCAGGCTTTTCTGTATTTTCTGGCATAGATGATCTAGAGCTTTGCTTTAAAGGAAACTCGTCTTCCTTGAAGATAGTGTCTCTGCTGACAAACGTTTTTCTTTCCCAGGTTCTATACATCTGAGTTTATAGCCTTTTACACCTTCTGGGTAGCCAAGAAAGACACACTTGAGACCTCTAGCTTCCAGCTTGCCTTGGCTTATATGTGCATAAGCCGTGCAACCAAATGGTCTTAGGTGATCAAGTGCTGGTTTGCTCTTTGTCCATTTCTCCATGGGAGTGAGAAATCCTAAGGGCACTGAAGGGCTGCGATTTACCAAGTAGCAGGCTGTAGTAACAGCCTCAGCCCAGAAAGTTGAAGATAATCCAGAGGTGAATAGCATACATCTTACTCTTTCCAATAGAGTTCGGTTCATCCTTTCTGCAAGACCATTTTGCTGCGGTGTTCCAGGGACTGTTCTGTGTCTCATAATACCATTTGATTGACAGAATTCATCAAATTCTTTTGAACAAAACTCGAGGCCATTATCAGTTCTCAAATATTTCAGCTTACTCCCTGTTTGTGTTTCCATGAGTGTGAGCCAATGTTTGAACTTTTCCAGTGCCTCACTCTTCAATTTCAAAGTATATACCCATACTCTTCGAGTGATATCATCAATGATTGACATAAAGTATCTGGCCCCTCCATTTGACTCAACCTTGGAAAGTCCCCACATATCAGTGTGTACATAATCAAGAGCAGCCTTTGTATTATGTATTCCTGTTCCAAATCTAACCCTGGTTGCCTTTCCTTTCACACAAACTTCACAGAATTCCATTGCAGTAAGATTTTGAGCTCCAAGCATTCCTTGTTTTCTGAGTTCTTGAAGTCCACGCTCACTGATGTGACCAAGTCTTAGATGCCATAGCTTGGTTGGATTCAGCTCTTCTACTGTGCAAGCAGGGGCTTTAATAATGGTTTTTCCTGATAAGATATACAAACCATTGATTAAATTCCTTTTATGATCACAAGAGATCCCTTTGAGACTGTCAATCTCCCCATGGCAGCTTTAAAGGTGTACCCTGTCTTATCCAGCACTCCTAATGAGATCAGATTCCTTTTCAATTCTGGAACATATCTTACATCTTGTAGAATTCTTTCTGTAGAGTCTTCAAGTTTGACCCTCACTGTCCCTACACCTTTCACAGTACAGCTCTTGTTGTTGCCAAGGATGACTTGTCCTCCATCCACTTCATTTATTGTTTCAAACCACATTTTATTTGGACACATGTGGAACGAACACCCACTGTCCATAACCCAGTTCTCATTTTCATTTTCTTCTGATATGCGGAGAACTTACTTCTGCACTCTCATATCCATCCAGTGCAATAGCTAAATCCCCTTGATCTTTAGCAGTGTTCTGTCCCTTCTTTCTATCTGGGCAGTCTCTTCGATAGTGTCCCTCCTTGTGACAGTGAAAACACTTCCCTTTCAGTGGCATGGTCTTAGACTTGCTTCTAGATCTACTGTGTGAGTTCCTCTTTTCATTTCCATGCTCTGTCCTTCCACGAGCCAAGAGGTTATCACCAGTTGATTGAGTCTGTGATTCAGAATTCATATCTGCTTCTTTTGACCTTAAGCTCTCGTTGCGGCAATCGTCCCTAAGATACAACGACTACAGATTACAAAGTGCAGCACAACACTTCGTAACGACAGCGAACAAAATAAGGTTTCGAGCTTTCTGAGTACGAGGAGGGAAATATAATGTGCAGAGGAAGTTCGAGGGAAATAAAATGTTTTAAAAAAAACATTTTTAAAATACATACACAGCCTTAATGTCTTTGCCACCAAGTGATCCTTTGAAATCTTAGATATCCCATTTTGAAAGGTGGAACAGAATCCTTTCTCATAACCAGCCTTTCGACTAATATCAAACGTGCCTGACATTTTTTAAAACAAGTGTGGAACCATCCATGGTAGTCAAGCTCACATCTACCTTTCCCAAGACTGTAGATAGACCGTTATTCCCCATCCTGACCACACCAGAGTCCCCTGATGTGTAGGATGTAAAACATTTTTTTCGGGATCTGACGTGGACTGTTGCTCCACTGTCAATTACCCACCTACTTCCTTGACTTTCCATATTTATAAACTTCAACTCTAGCTCATGAACGACATTAAATTCATCAATGTTATCTGTTTGCTCATCACCAGATTCGTGTTTATCTTTGTCTTCTGATTGTTGACAATTTTCTTAATAAGTACTTTTTCTCCACAATGGTGACACCTTATATTGCATATCAACCTAAGATTTGCTCCTTCGTTGCTTCTGATATGTGTTTCTCATGATCTTGCTACTTCCCCTTGACTCGACACCAAAAATATCTAACTGTGAGATAGAAATACCTTTGAATCTTCGCCTCATCCTTCATTCAAGATGCACTCTTGAAGAAGTCCACAGTCACGACTTCTCCTGGGACTGTGTGTGAGTGATATCTTCAGAGTCTCCCAAAACTCATGTAATGAAGCTAGCACAAATAGGGCAAGGACAATTACGTCCTCATCTAGTTTTATGACCATATTTGATAATTGTTGCACGAACTCTTGAATCTCATTCAAGTGATCTGCCACCGAGGTTCCTTCTTTATACTGTACTCGAACTAACTTGCTTAGGTAGGATAATATGTTGTTGCCATTTTCGGAAGCATATAAGGTCTCCAAATTCGCCCAAAGTGTACGCGCATGAATGTCGTTACAATGTAATTATGCACATTGTCATCAACAATTTGTTGGATGTACCCACAGACTTGTTCGTTCTCAAAGATACATTCGGCATCTGATTTATCATCTATGTTAGACTCGTTGAACACTGGTAAGTTCATCTTGGTGACCAATAGGAGATATTTCATCTTGCTCTTCCAAATTTGATAGTTAGAGCCATTAAGGCTAGTCATGTTGCTTGTACTTACCTCCATATTTTGTGACAGCTATGAACGAATTAATCAAACTCAGACACAAAAGAATTACTTCTCTAATAATGTCTAGCAAACAGTTTCTTATGTGAAAGTTCAGGATAAACTGCAACCATAGAGCATACTAGAACTCGTATAGTATTTGAGAACCTAGCTCTTATACAAGTTGTTGGGGTATAACGGAAACTAATACGAATCTGATGTAGCCTCTCAGCAAAATATCACAAGAAATATAACTAACAAATTAAATAAAATAGACAACACTATGCTACCTTCACTCAAAAGTCAAAACACTCAAGGAGATCTCTTCTTTATTAATAACAATGAATACAAGAGAATTGAGAATACAAACTCATTAATCTCACTAATCCTATTCATCCAAGTATAATCATTCCTGAAATTAATCTCTCGTCGAATCCTCTAAATCAATTCTATAATTTGATTTTTATAGAAGATATTATTTCTGTTTTTGATGTGATTTGGAATGAAGAAAGAACGTCAATTTAAAAATAAAATTAATTATATCATTATTTATATAATCAAACATATAACTTTTTAACTACTCTTCCACATTTTTTCAAAATTTGTATAGGAATTCAAAATATATTGACTCGATTAGTTTAGCAATTACCTCTGCATCATTTTTTTTGTGATTGTGTCTGGGGGCATAGTAATATTAGAATTGATCTCAACAACTGTGTGTATTAAAGCAATCCTGTTATGGGATTTGCACCAGATTGATTTGCACGAGACATATTGTATGCAAAGGAAAAGAAGAAGTGGGGACTAGCCGATTAGCCAAGATATGCATTGTATTTGTCAAATCCTATCATTTAGTCATGCATTCGAAATTTGGTAATAATTATTTTTGTGATAAGTGGACATAGGAAATTGGATGCAGGTTTGAGTGTATTTCCACATTTGCTGGTCTAATAAGTTGACTATATTCTGCCAGTTATCTACATCAAATGCTGGAAGTATATTTTGGTTTGGTAATTCCTATAAATATATAAGGGGTTTTGATTAACTGTTTATTTTCCCTTTTTAGTTACTTCTGGCTATTCCATGCGAATCAACGTATTAATAGTTTGTCTTATGATTTTGCTACATCAGTTAGTATTACAAATGAAATTTATTGATTGATTTTTGTTGCTCCCGTCTTTCTTAGACACTGAAATGTATATTTTTTTGTTTCGCAATATTTTTTTCCATGCAAACTAAAATTAATTTCTTCGTTTATTCCAGAAGCTATTACAAGTGCACCACTCAAAATTGCAGCGTGAAAAAGCAAGTTCAAAGGCTGTCTAAAGATGAAGGAGTTGTGATGACAACCTACGAATGCTGTCTAAAGATTTTTTATTAAACTCAGAGGCAATCTGTTGTTCGACTTCGATTTATGGGAATGTCTGTTAATGGACGGATTGATTTTTCTATTTATGGTCAACTTTTTATATTGTTTATTTATAAATCAAATTATTTCGTTTTCAATACATAATCTAATCCCAAAGTTGATCGAAAAGGCTCGAAATCAAGTTCGAATTTTTCGAATCGAACTCGAACTCGAGCTCTCTATCGATCGAATTCGAGCCGCAAATGACAACAAATCGATCTTCGAATAGGCGAACTCGAACTCGAACTCGAATACTAAATTTTTCATAAAGTTCGGCTCGATTCGATTCGTTTACAGCCATAGGTAGGATAATATGTTGTTGCCACTTTCGGAAGCATATAAGGTCTCCAAATTCGTCCAAAGTGTACGCGCATGAATTTCGTTACAAATGTAATCATGCACATTGTCATCAACAATTTGTTGGATGTACCCACAGACTTGTTCGTTCTCAAAGATACATTCGGCATCTGATTTATCATCTATGTTAGACTCGTTGAACACTGGTAAGTTCATCATGGTGACCAATAGGAGATATTCGTCTTGCTCTTCCAAATTTGATAGTTAGAGCCATTAAGGCTAGTCATGTTGCTTGTACTTACCTCCATATTTTGTGACAGCTATGAACGAATTAATCAAACTCAGACACAAAAGAATTACTTCTCTAATACTGTCTAGCAAACATTTTCTTATGTGAAAGTTCAGGATAAACTGCAACCATAGAGCATACTAGAACTCGTATAGTATTTGAGAACCTAGCTCTTATACCAGTTGTTGGGATATCACGGAAATTAATACGAATCTGATGTAGCCTCTCAGCAACATATCACAAGAAATATAACTAACAAATTAAATAAAATAGACAACACTATAAATAGTGGTTCACCTCAATGTTGGGCTACCTTCACTCAAAAGTCAAAACACTCAAGGATATCTCTTCTTTATTAATAACAATGAATACAAGAGAATTGAGAATACAAACTTATTAATCTCACTAATCCTATTCATCCAAGTATAATCATTCCTGAAATTAATCTCTCGTCGAATCCTCTAAATCAATTCTATAATTTGATTTTTATAGAAGAAATTATTTCTGTTTTTGATGTGATTTGGAATGAAGAAAGAACGTCAATTTAAAAATAAAATTAATTATATCATTATTTATATAATCAAACATATAACTTTTTAACTACTCTTCCACATTTTTTCAAAATTTGTATAGGAATTCAAAATATATTGACTCGATTAGTTTAGCAATTACCTCTGCATCATTTTTTTTGTGATTGTGTCTGGGGGCATAGTAATATTAGAATTGATCTCAACAACTGTGTGTATTAAAGCAATCCTGTTATGGGATTTGCACCAGATTGATTTGCACGAGACATATTGTATGCAAAGGAAAAGAAGAAGTGGGGACTAGCCGATTAGCCAAGATATGCATTGTATTTGTCAAATCCTATCAATGCGAATCAACGTATTAATAGTTTGTCTTATGATTTTGCTACATCAGTTAGTATTACAAATGAAATTTATTGATTGATTTTTGTTGCTCCCGTCTTTCTTAGACACTGAAATGTATATTTTTTTGTTTCGCAATATTTTTTCCATGCAAACAAAAATTAATTTCTTCGTTTATTCCAGAAGCTATTACAAGTTCACCACTTAAAATTGCAGCGTGAAAAAGCAAGTTCAAAGGCTGTCTAAAGATGAAGGAGTTGTGGCGACAACCTACGAAGGCTGTCTAAAGATTTTTTATTAAACTCAGAGGCCATCTGTTGTTCGACTTCGATTTATGGGAATGCCTGTTAATGGACGGATTGATTTTTTATTTATGGTCAACTTTTTATTGTTTATTTATAAATCAAATTATTTCGTTTTCAATACATAATCAAATCCCAAAGTTGCTCGAAAAGGCTCGAAATCAAGTTCGAATTTTTCGAATCGAACTCGAACTCGAGCTCTCTATCGAATCGAATTCGAGCCGCAAATGACAACAAATCGAACTTCGAATCGAGCTTCGAATAGGCGAACTCGAACTCGAACTCGAATACTAAATTTTTCATAAAGTTCGGCTCGATTCGATTCGTTTACAGCCATAGGTAGGATAATATGTTGTTGCCACTTTCGGAAGCATATAAGGTCTCCAAATTCGTCCAAAGTGTACGCGCATGAATTTCGTTACAAATATAATCATGCACACTGTCATCAACAATTTGTTGGATGTACCAACAGACTTGTTCATTCTCAAAGATACATTCGGCATCTGATTTATCATCTATGTTAGACTCGTTGAACACCGGTAAGTTCATCTTGGCGACCAATAGGAGATATTTCATCTTGCTCTTCCAAATTTGATAGTTAGAGCCATTAAGGCTAGTCATGTTGCTTGTACTTACCTCCATATTTTGTGACAGCTATGAACGAATTAATCAAACTCAGACACAAAATACTTCTCTAATACTGTCTAGCAAACATTTTCTTATGTGAAAGTTCAGGATAAACTGCAACCATAGAGCATACTAGAACTCGTATAGTATTTGAGAACCTAGCTCTTATACCAGTAGTTGGGATATCACGGAAACTAAGACGAATCCGATGTAGCCTCTCAGCAAGATATCACAAGAAATATAACTAACAAATTAAATAAAATAGACAACACTATAAATAGTGGTTCACCTCAATGTTGGTCTACCTTCACTCAAAAGTCAAAACACTCAAGGAGATCTCTTCTTTATTAATAACAATGAATACAAGAGAATTGAGAATACAAACTCATTAATCTCACTAATCCTATTCATCCAAGTATAATCATTCCTGAAATTAATCTCTCGTCGAATCCTCTAAATCAATTCTATAATTTGATTTTTATAGAAGATATTATTTCTGTTTTTGATATGATTTGGAAAGAAGAAAGAACGTCAATTTAAAAATAAAATTAATTATATCATTATTTATATAATCAAACATATAATTTTTTAACTACTCTTCGACATTTTTTCAAAATTTGTATAGGAATTCAAAATATATTGACTCGATTAGTTTAGCAATTACCTCTGCATCATTTTTTTTTGTGATTGTGTCTGTGGGCATAGTAATATTTGAATTGATCTCAACAACTGTGTGTATTAAAGCAATCCTGTTATGGGATTTGCACCAGATTGATTTGCACGAGACATATTGTATGCAAAGGAAAAGAAGAAGTGGGGACTAGCCGATTAGCCATGATATGCATTGTATTTGTCAAATCCTATCAGTTAGTCATGCATTCGAAATTTGGTATTAATTATTTTTGTGATAAGTGGACATAGGAAATTGGATGCCGGTTTGAGTGTATTTCCACATTTGCTGGTCTAATAAGTTGACTATATTCTGCCAGTTATCTACATCAAATGCTGGAAGTATATTTTGGTTTGGTAATTCCTATAAATATAGAAGTGGTTTTGATTAACTGTTTATTTTCCCTTTTTAGATACTTCTGGCTATTCCATGCGAATCAACGTATTAATAGTTTGTCTTATGATTTTGCTACATCAGTTAGTATTACAAATGAAATTTATTGATAGATTTTTGTTGCTCCCGTCTTTCTTAGACACTGAAATGTATATTTTTTTGTTTCGCAATATTTTTTTCCATGCAAACTAAAATTAATTTCTTCGTTTATTCCAGAAGCTATTACAAGTGCACCACTCAAAATTGCAGCGTGAAAAAGCAAGTTCAAAGGCTGTCTAAAGATGAAGGAGTTGTGGCGACAACCTACGAAGGCTGTCTAAAGATTTTTTATTAAACTCGAGGCAATCTGTTGTTCGACTTCGATTTATGGGAATGTCTATTAATGGACGGATTGATTTTTCTGTTTATGGTCAACTTTTTATATTGTTTATTTATAAATCAAATTATTTCGTTTTCAATACATAATCTAATCCCAAAGTTGCTCGAAAAGGCTCGAAATCAAGTTCGAATTTTTCGAATCGAACTCGAACTCGAGCTCTCTATCGAATCGAATTCGAGCCGCAAATGACAACAAATCGAACTTCGAATCGAGCTTCGAATAGGGGAACTCGAACTCGAACTCGAAAACAAAATTTTTCATAAAGTTCGGCTCGATTCGATTCGCTTACAGCCATAGGTAGGATAATATGTTGTTGCCACTTTCGGAAGCATATAAGGTCTCCAAATTCGTCCAAAGTGTACGCGCATGAATTTCGTTACAAATGTAATCATGCACATTGTCATCAACAATTTGTTGGACGTACCCACAGACTTGTTCGTTCTCAAAGATACATTCGGCATCTGATTTATCATCTATGTTAGACTCGTTGAACACTGGTAAGTTCATCTTGGTGACCAATAGGAGATATTTCATCTTGCTCTTCCAAATTTGATAGTTAGAGCCATTAAGGCTAGTCATGTTGCTTGTACTTACCTCCATATTTTGTGACAGCTATGAACGAATTAATCAAACTCAGACACAAAAGAATTACTTCTCTAATACTGTCTAGCAAACATTTTCTTATGTGAAAGTTCAGGATAAACTGCAACCATAGAGCATACTAGAACTCGTATAGTATTTGAGAACCTAGCTCTTATACCAGTTGTTGGGATATCACGGAAACTAATACGAATCTGATGTAGCCTCTCAGCAAGATATCACAAGAAATATAACTAACAAATTAAATAAAGTAGACAACACTATAAATAGTGGTTCACCTCAATGTTGGGCTACCTTCACTCAAAAGTCAAAACACTCAAGGAGATCCCTTCTTTATTAATAACAATGAATACAAGAGAATTGAGAATACAAACTCATTAATCTCACTAATCCTATTCTTCCAAGTATAATCATTCCTGAAATTAATCTCTCGTCGAATCCTCTAAATCAATTCTATAATTCGATTTTTCTAGAAGATATTATTTTTGTTTTTGATGTGATTTGGAATGAAGAAAGAACGTCAATTTAAAAATAAAATTAGATATATCATTATTTAAATAATCAAAAATATAATTTTTTAACTACTCTTCCACATTTTTTCAAAACTTGTAGAGGAATTAAAAATATATTGACTCGATTAGTTTAGCAATTACCTCTGCATCATTTTTTTTTTGTGATTGTGTCTGTGGGCATAGTAATATTTGAATCGATCTCAACAACCTGTTACGGGATTTGCACCAGATTGATTAGCACGAGACATATTGTATGCAAAGGAAAAGAAGAAGTGGGGACTAGCCGATTAGCCATGATAAGCATTGTATTTGTCAAATCCTATCATTTAGTCATGCATTCGAAATTTGGTAATAATTATTTTCGTGATAAGTGGACATAGGAAATTGGATGCCGGTTTGAGTGTATTTCCACATTTGCTGGTCTAATAAGTTGACTATATTCTGCCAGTTATCTACATCAAATGCTGGAAGTATATTTTGGTTTGGTAATTCCTATAAATATAGAAGTGGTTTTGATTAACTGTTTATTTTCCCTTTTTAGATACTTCTGGCTATTCCATGCGAATCAACGTATTAATAGTTTGTCTTATGATTTTGCTACATCAGTTAGTATTACAAATGAAATTTATTGATTGATTTTTGTTGCTCCCGTCTTTCTTAGACACTGAAATGTATATTTTTTTGTTTCGCAATATTTTTTTCCATGCAAACTAAAATTAATTTCTTCGTTTATTCCAGAAGCTATTACAAGTGCACCACTCAAAATTGCAGCGTGAAAAAGCAAGTTCAAAGGCTGTCTAAAGATGAAGGAGTTGTGGCGACAACCTACGAAGGCTGTCTAAAGATTTTTTATTAAACTCAGAGGCAATCTGTTGTTCGACTTCGATTTATGGGAATGTCTGTTAATGGACGTATTGATTTTTCTGTTTATGGTCAACTTTTTATATTGTTTATTTATAAATCAAATTATTTCGTTTTCAATACATAATCTAATCCCAAAGTTGCTCGAAAAGGCTCGAAATCAAGTTCGAATTTTTCGAATCGAACTCGAACTCGAGCTCTCTATCGAATCGAATTCGAGCCGCAAATGACAACAAATCGAACTTCGAATCGAGCTTCGAATAGGCGAACTCGAACTCGAACTCGAATACTAAATTTTTCATAGAGTTCGGCTCGATTCGATTCGTTTACAGCCATAGGTAGGATAATATGTTGTTGCCATTTTCGGAAGCATATAAGGTCTCCAAATTCGTCCAAAGTGTAAGCGCATGAATTTCGTTACAAATGTAATCATGCACATTGTCATCAACAATTTGTTGGATGTACCCACAGACTTGTTCGTTCTCAAAGATACATTCGGCATCTGATTTATCATCTATGTTAGACTCGTTGAACACTGGTAAGTTCATCTTGGTGACCAATAGGAGATATTTCATCTTGCTCTTCCAAATTTGATAGTTAGAGCCATTAAGGCTAGTCATGTTGCTTGTACTTACCTCCATATTTTGTGACAGCTATGAACGAATTAATCAAACTCAGACACAAAAGAATTACTTCTCTAATACTGTCTAGCAAACATTTTCTTATGTGAAAGTTCAGGATAAACTGCAACCATAGAGCATACTAGAACTCGTATAGTATTTGAGAACCTAGCTCTTATACCAGTTGTTGGGATATCACGGAAACTAATACGAATCTGATGTAGCCTCTCAGCAAGATATCACAAGAAATATAACTAACAAATTAAATAAAATAGACAACACTATAAATAGTGGTTCACCTCAATGTTGGGCTACCTTCACTCAAAAGTCAAAACACTCAAGGAGATCTCTTCTTTATTAATAACAATGAATACAAGAGAATTGAGAATACAAACTCATTAATCTCACTAATCCTATTCATCCAAGTATAATCATTCCTGAAATTAATCTCTCGTCGAATCCTCTAAATCAATTCTATAATTCGATTTTTATAGAAGATATTATTTCTGTTTTTGATGTGATTTGGAATGAAGAAAGAACGTCAATTTAAAAATAAAATTAATTATATCATTATTTATATAATCAAACATATAGTTTTTTAACTACTCTTCCACATTTTTTCAAAATTTGTATAGGAATTCAAAATATATTGACTCGATTAGTTTAGCAATTACCTCTGCCTCATTTTTTTTGTGATTGTGTCTGTGGGCATAGTAATATTTGAATTGATCTCAACAACTGTGTGTATTAAAGCAATCCTGTTATGGGATTTGCACGAGACATATTGTACGCAAAGGAAAAGAAGAAGTGGGGACTAGCCGATTAGCCATGATATGCATTGTATTTGTCAAATCCTATCATTTAGTCATGCATTCGAAAATTGGTAATAATTATTTTTGTGATAAGTGGACATAGGAAATTGGATGCCGGTTTGAGTGTATTCTGCCAGTTATCTACATCAAATGCTGGAAGTATATTTTGGTTTGGTAATTCCTATAAATATAGAAGTGGTTTTGATTAACCCCTTTTTAGATACTTCTGGCTATTCCATGCGAATCAACGTATTAATAGTTTGTCTTATGATTTTGCTACATCAGTTAGTATTACAAATGAAATTTATTGATTGATTTTTGTTGCTCCCGTCTTTCTTAGACACTGAAATGTATATTTTTTTGTTTCGCAATATTTGTTTCCATGCAAACTAAAATTAATTTCTTCGTTTATTCCAGAAGCTATTACAAGTGCACCACTCAAAATTGCAGCGTGAAAAAGCAAGTTCAAAGGCTGTCTAAAGATGAAGGAGTTGTGGCGACAACCTACGAAGGCTGTCTAAAGATTTTTTATTAAACTCAGAGGCAATCTGTTGTTCGACTTCGATTTATGGGAATGTCTGTTAATGGACGTATTGATTTTTCTGTTTATGGTCAACTTTTTATATTGTTTATTTATAAATCAAATTATTTCGTTTTCAATACATAATCTAATCCCAAAGTTGCTCGAAAAGGCTCGAAATCAAGTTCGAATTTTTCGAATCGAACTCGAACTCGAGCTCTCTATCGAATCGAATTCGAGCCGCAAATGACAACAAATCGAACTTCGAATAGGCGAACTCGAACTCGAACTCGAATACTAAATTTTTCATAGAGTTCGGCTCGATTCGATTCGTTTACAGCCATAGGTAGGATAATATGTTGTTGCCATTTTCGGAAGCATATAAGGTCTCCAAATTCGTCCAAAGTGTACGCGCATGAATTTCGTTACAAATTAATCATGCACATTGTCATCAACAATGATTTATCATCTAACACTCAAGGAGATACTTCTTTATTAATAAGAACGAAGACAATAGATAATTGAGAATACAAACTCATTAATCTCACTAATCCTATTCATCCAACTGTAATCATTACTTATGAAATTAATCTCTCGTCAAATCCTCTAAATCAATTCTATAGTTTTATTTTTATAGAAGAGATTACCTCTGTTTTTTATGTGATTTGGAATGACTAAAGAATGATTATTTATGGGTGAAGTTTAATAAAATTAATTATATCATTATTTATATAATCAAACATATAACTTTTTAACTACTCTTCCACATTTTTTCAAAATTTGTATAGGAATTCAAAATATATTGACTCGATTAGTTTAGCAATTACCTCTGCATCATTTTTTTTTGTGATTGTGTCTGTGGGCATAGTAATATTTGAATTGATCTCAACAACTGTGTGTATTAAAGCAATCCTGTTATGGGATTTGCACCAGATTGATTTGCACGAGACATATTGTATGCAAAGGAAAAGAAGAAGTGGGGACTAGCCGATTAGCCATGATATGCATTGTATTTGTCAAATCCTATCATTTAGTCATGCATTCGAAATTTGGTAATAATTATTTTTGTGATAAGTGGACATAGGAAATTGGATGCCGGTTTGAGTGTATTTCCACATTTGCTGGTCTAATAAGTTGACTATATTCTGCCAGTTATCTACATCAAATGCTGGAAGTATATTTTGGTTTGGTAATTCCTATAAATATAGAAGTGGTTTTGATTAACTGTTTATTTTCCCTTTTTAGATACTTCTGGCTATTCCATGCGAATCAACGTATTAATAGTTTGTCTTATGATTTTGCTACATCAGTTAGTATTACAAATGAAATTTATTGATTGATTTTTGTTGCTCCCGTCTTTCTTAGACACTGAAATGTATATTTTTTTGTTTCGCAATATTTTTTTCCATGCAAACTAAAATTAATTTCTTCGTTTATTCCAGAAGCTATTACAAGTGCACCACTCAAAATTGCAGCGTGAAAAAGCAAGTTCAAAGGCTGTCTAAAGATGAAGGAGTTGTGATGACAACCTACGAATGCCGTCTAAAGATTTTTTATTAAACTCAGAGGCAATCTGTTGTTCGACTTCGATTTATGGGAATGTCTGTTAATGGACGTATTGATTTTTCTGTTTATGGTCAACTTTTTATATTGTTTATTTATAAATCAAATTATTTCGTTTTCAATACATAATCTAATCTCAAAGTTGCTCGAAAAGGCTCGAAATCAAGTTCTAATTTTTCGAATCGAACTCGAACTCGAGCTCTCTATCGAATCGAATTCGAGCCGCAAATGACAACAAATCGAACTTCGAATCGAGCTTCGAATAGGCGAACTCGAACTCGAACTCGAATACTAAATTTTTCATAGAGTTCGGCTCGATTCGATTCGTTTACAGCCATAGGTAGGATAATATGTTGTTGCCATTTTCGGAAGCATATAAGGTCTCCAAATTCGTCCAAAGTGTAAGCGCATGAATTTCGTTACAAATGTAATCATGCACATTGTCATCAACAATTTGTTGGATGTACCCACAGACTTGTTCGTTCTCAAAGATACATTCGGCATCTGATTTATCATCTATATTAGACTCGTTGAACACCGGTAAGTTCATCTTGGTGACCAATAGGAGATATTTCATCTTGCTCTTCCAAATTTGATAGTTAGAGCCATTACAGCTAGTCGTGTTGCTTGTACTTACCTCCATATTTTGTGGCAGCTATGAACGAATTAATCAAACTCAGACACAAAAGAATTACTTCTCTAATACTGTCTAGCAAACATTTTCTTATGTGAAAGTTCAGGATAAACTGCAACCATAGAGCATACTAGAACTCGTATAGTATTTGAGAACCTAGCTCTTATACCAGTTGTTGGGATATCACCGAAACTAATACGAATCTGATGTAGCCTCTCAGCAAGATATCACAAGAAATATAACTAACAAATTAAATAAAATAGACAACACTATAAATAGTGGTTCACCTCAATGTTGGGCTACCTTCACTCAACACACTCAAGGAGATACTTCTTTATTAATAAGAACGAAGACAATAGATAATTGACAATACAAACTCATTAATCTCACTAATCCTATTCATCCAACTGTAATCATTCCTTATGAAATTAATCTCTCGTCAAATCCTCTAAATCAATTCTATAGTTTTATTTTTATAGAAGAGATTACCTCTGTTTTTTATGTGATTTGGAATGACTAAAGAATGATTATTTATGGGTGAAGTTTAATAAAATTAATTATATCATTATTTATATAATCAAACATATAATTTTTATCTAATCTTCCACATTTTTTCAAAATTTGTATAGGAATTCAAAATATATTGACTCGATTAGTTTAGCAATTACCTCTGCATCATTTTTTTTTGTGATTGTGTCTGTGGGCATAGTAATATTTGAATTGATCTCAACAACTGTGTGTATTAAAGCAATCCTGTTATGGGATTTGCACCAGATTGATTTGCACGAGACATATTGTATGCAAAGGAAAAGAAGAAGTGGGGGCTAGCCGATTAGCCATGATATGCATTGTATTTGTCAAATCCTATCATTTAGTCATGCATTCGAAATTTGGTAATAATTATTTTTGTGATAAGTGGACATAGGAAATTGGATGCCGGTTTGAGTGTATTTCCACATTTGCTGGTCTAATAAGTTGACTATATTCTGCCAGTTATCTACATCAAATGCTGGAAGTATATTTTGGTTTGGTAATTCCTATAAATATAGAAGTGGTTTTGATTAACTGTTTATTTTCCCTTTTTAGATACTTCTGGCTATTCCATGCGAATCAACGTATTAATAGTTTGTCTTATGATTTTGCTACATCAGTTAGTATTACAAATGAAATTTATTGATAGATTTTTGTTGCTCCCGTCTTTCTTAGACACTGAAATGTATATTTTTTTGTTTCGGAATATTTTTTTCCATGCAAACTAAAATTAATTTCTTCGTTTATTCCAGAAGATATTACAAGTGCACCACTCAAAATTGCAGCGTGAAAAAGCAAGTTCAAAGGCTGTCTAAAGATGAAGGAGTTGTGGCGACAACCTACGAAGGCTGTCTAAAGATTTTTTATTAAACTCAGAGGCAATCTGTTGTTCGACTTCGATTTATGGGAATGTCTGTTAATGGACGGATTGATTTTTTATTTATGGTCAACTTTTTATTGTTTATTTATAAATCAAATTATTTCGTTTTCAATACATAATCTAATCCCAAAGTTGCTCGAAAAGGCTCGAAATCAAGTTCGAATTTTTCGAATCGAACTCGAACTCGAGCTCTCTATCGAATTGAATTCGAGCCGCAAATGACAACAAATCGAACTTCGAATCGAGCTTCGAATAGGCGAACTCGAACTCGAACTCGAATACTAAATTTTTCATAAAGTTCGGCTCGATTCGATTCGTTTACAGCCATAGGTAGGATAATATGTTGTTGCCACTTTCGGAAGATATAAGGTCTCCAAATTCGTCCAAAGTGTACGCGCATGAATTTCGTTACAAATGTAATCATGCACATTGTCATCAACAATTTGTTGGATGTACCCACAGACTTGTTCGTTCTCAAAGATACATTCGGCATCTGATTTATCATCTATGTTAGACTCGTTGAACACGGGTAAGTTCATCTTGGTGACCAATAGGAATTATTTCATCTTGTTCTTCCAAATTTGATAGTTAGAGCCATTAAAGCTAGTCATGTTGCTTGTACTTACCTCCATATTTTGTGACAGCTATGAACGAATTAATCAAACTCAGACACAAAAGAATTACTTCTCTAATACTGTCTGGAAAACATATTCTGATGTGAAAGAGTAGGATAAACTGCAACCATAGAGCATACTAGAACTTCGTCTAGTATTTGAGAACCTTGCTCCGATAACAGTTGTTGGTATATCAGGGAAATTAATACGAATCTTGGGTAGCCCCTCGGGAAAATATCGCAAGAAATAAAACTAACAGATTAAATAAGATGGACACCGCTATAAATACTAGTACCACAATGTGGGGCTACCTTCACTCAAAACACTCAAGGAGATACTTCTTTATTAATAAGAACGAAGACAATAGATAATTGAGAATACAAACTCATTAATCTCACTAATCCTATTCATCCAACTGTAATCATTACTTATGAAATTAATCTCTCGTCAAATCCTCTAAATCAATTCTATAGTTTTATTTTTATAGAAGAGATTACCTCTGTTTTTTATGTGATTTGGAATGACTAAAGAATGATTATTTATGGGTGAAGTTTAATAAAATTAATTATATCATTATTTATATAATCACATATAATTTTTAACTAATCTTCCACATTGAATAGGAATTCAAAATATATTGACTCGATTAGTTCAGCAATTACCTCTGCATCAGTACCATAAAGTGTGACGCGATAGACGACAGATACGGATTTCCCATCGGGTGAATAAGTGACGCTGCGGACCTCACCAGACCATTCTACACGATTCAAAACCTCATTTAATATTTGCCAATCCAATCAGTAATAGTTATCTGAAGAAGAGATAAATACCTGGAGCATGTAAGTTCATAATCCGATTCACGATGTGCCTGTCGAAAAATGCAAACTTAAACAACCACCCAAGTGTTTAGTCTAGCAATGAAGTTAAAATCTTTACCAAGGGATGTATTTGA
Organism: Dorcoceras hygrometricum; assembly: GCA_001598015.1. Classification (NCBI taxonomy): domain Eukaryota; kingdom Viridiplantae; phylum Streptophyta; class Magnoliopsida; order Lamiales; family Gesneriaceae; genus Dorcoceras; species Dorcoceras hygrometricum. The sequence continues at coordinate 568,661 of KQ987720.1, forward strand.
TGGAGTAGCCGTCGGGATGGGTTCGAAGACTGAGGAGGGATTCGGGCACTTTCTTGTTAAGCTGTTTAAGAACAAGTGAAAGAGGCCTGCCCATTCCCGAGCTCTGAACGACGTCGTCGTCTTCAGCTTCAAATGATTCTTTACTTGATTTATTAGCAGATGAGAAACAACGAAAGCAGTAGTAGTAATTGTGGGGCTTCAACTTCAAGCTGGAAAACACTCTTCGCATCGACATTTTCCCCAAAAACTCACGGGAATCAGACTAGACACAAAACGGAGCCTTTTCTCATTCTGTTCGGTGAAACTATGACATTGACTGGCTTTGACTTCATTGACTTTTTGGAATTCAACCAATATCATCAAGGAAGGGAATTTTCATTTTCAACAAATTTATTCTTTCCATTTGAAATTTGGGTATTATTCTGGACAAATAATTAATGCCTCCCAGAAAGGAAGCAGGCGGAAATCGCTATTTTGTCAAATTAAATATCTTTTGGAGTGATTAAAAACTTTTTAAAAATATAAACTATAACATTAGTATTACAAAACAGTGCACTTTTTCAAAGAAGAAACAATCATAGATTTCAAATATAAAATGTTTTGCATTTGATTTGAAACATATATTGTTTCTACAAAGTAAATATTGAATATGTTGTTAAGTGGGCAATCCATCATATTGAGTTTTTGTTATATATTTTGTGTTTGTACAATCTTTTTTACTATTAATGTGATTTATTTGTTATGATAATTTTCCCCGAAGGTCTCATTATGACTCCAAATTGTGTGTCTACTCTACGGCCGTTTCCCTCAGTAAGATAGATAGATATCTATAGGGAATAATTATTCTGGACACAGATATATCATTGAAAATCATCATGTCAGTAAAAACAAAGATGCTTTTTATATAATAGAAAATATTATAGCAATTGTTATTGGTACGTTATTTATTTTCATAGATACATATCACACTCATTTAATTGATAATATTCTGATCAAGTAGTAAATAAGATAGTGATTATTATTATGTGATGTAGGAAGAGGAATAGATATAGAGATTTTAATTATTGATCATAGCTAACTGTTGAACGTTGATTGGATACGCGTCGGAAGGAGGACCCACATAAGCCCTGTGAGCAAGTATAGCATCGACAGCTTGTGTTGGATGGAAGGCATCCCAAAACACATACTCGTTTCTGTTGGCACATGGTGTGGACCAAGGCATGCAAGTTACCTGCCCTTGGTTCCTCCCTATCCCGCAGCACCCTCTGTCCACCACCCTGAACCCGTATCTCTCTGGATTGTTCAGTATATCTCCTATCGCGCCGTACGTGTTCCCGTAGACAAAGATGGCCCCCGGGTGGGTTCCATTGTTCAGGGTCTTCACCAGGGATAGCAGGCCCTCGTTGAACGCACCAAGCATCTGGTTCACGTAGTCCACGCACCTTCCTGCCGGGGCCTGCCCCGTGGCTAGCTGGTTCGGTATGCAACCCAGCGGCCCCACACCAGCCACCACTATCTTTCGGAGTCCCAAAGTGTACAGAGTGACGAGTTGTCGAGCGTAACGACTGAGGAGAAGATTGGCGAACTGGGAGGGATTGTAGTTGAAGCTAGAGGGATACATGGTCGGCAGCAAATAGTTGTTGATGTAGTCGTTGCTCCCGAACACCAGCACTGCTATGGATCTTGCTAGGTATCGGCTAAGGTTCTCTCCGGTCATCATGGTCCTCAACTGACTCAACGTCGTCTCAAAGTTTACAACTTGTTGGCTCAATGAATACCTGTCTCCCTGCCCATCCAATGCATATTTGATGATATACTGATTCGATTAACTAACAGACATGTAATTAATGGTTACAATTATTATTCTCTTTTTAATTAAGTTACGTACAAAGTGTTGGCCAGTTTCGTCTAGGATGCCACCAGCTGCAGAAGCATAATTGACTCCTCCCAAAATTTTAGCTCCAGAAGTGGCGGGATCTGCGAATGGTGGAGGAGCTGCGATACCCAACCACCCACCTATGTATGTGATGGGATGGGAGTGATTAAAATTAAATAAAACAAAAACAAACTTTTTTTTACTTAATGAACAAACGACATGCATCCGTTACCGAGGTAATCAACAAAAGTGTTTCCATTTGAGAATCTGCCAGTGGATCCGAGGTTGGAATCGATTCCATAGGGATAGTAGTTTGATTTGGCCATAGAATTGAGGAAATTGTTGTTTCCATTATCCACCAAAGAGTCCCCAAATACGAACAATGCTGTCACCTGTGCATTTGATCCAAGTTGATCTACTGCAGTACCTTTACTGTTAATGTTAATATTAGTGGATGAAATCACATTCCCCACCAAACCCATCACGATCAATACAACAACTTCTATGCTGCAGCAATAACTCCCTCTCATCGCCTCTAATAAATAAAACTTCTTCAGCTTCTCCATAATAAGGATATGTGAGGAGTCAACTTAATTCGGTACTTATTTTACAAATCAAGAAAGAAATTTGAAAGTCATGCCCTGAATGCGAGGAATTACGCATGAAATGAGCTATAGTACTGTTGCTATATATAAATGTCTGTTGCTTGTCATGGTATTCTCACTTCCTAGGCAGCTTTTCCTAATTTTACAGTAACGTCCATACCCTTTTTAAGTTTGGATGCGTCCTCTTCAATTGCATTCTTGCAAGGTACGCCAAGTGTGACAGTCATTGCATCACACTATTTTTCCAGTGGTTCGTAACAACTGGTTGGATCACGATCAAGATCAAACAATAACCTCTATTCCAATTTTAAAATAATGTCAAGTTAACCATATTGTGAATGTCTCCAATTCTCTATCTTATACACACATCATATCCAAATTAAAAATATCAGATATATCATAATAATTATAATATGAAATATATATTTTTAACTTTCCTGGAACACATTCAGGTACTTGTATGACCCATATCCCCCTAATATAGTTTTGACGCCACGCCACGCCACTTGTTAAGGATATAACAAAGGAAAACCTATGAAATTGATCATGTGAGTGGACCAAGGTTTGATAAAGATATTAGTCATGTTAGTCGTTTTATTGCATGCGGTTTAATTCAATCCTGCTTTTGATGGAGACCCGATGTGCTCTACCTGATACTCAGCAATAACTAGTATCCAGTTAGCAATATCGTCTCACTTCAGTAATGCACGAGAAAAGGATTAAACTTCCAAAAAATGCAGAATTGTCGTATGAAATTGCAATGAAGCTAACTAGCTTCAATTCGAATGTATAACTCTAATTTGTTCGAAGTTATACCCAAATTCAAGAGATAGTTTTTGAGCTGATTCAAGTTTTCTTTTTCGATTGAACTCCGATGTTCTTTTTCGATTGAACTCCGATGTACTCCCAGTAGCTTTCGAACATCAAATGAGTTTTAAAATAACAAATCATTTATGAAATCGATCTTATTCAGATCAAAGAAAAGCAGTTTAATTTAATGAAAGTTTTACAACGGTTTAAAGGAAGTATGTTTCAAAAGTTTTGTGATTTATGACGGATACACAGACTATCAACATAGGTGTGTGGTAATCGATCGACGGAGCGGAGTGCCCCACCAACCATAGGTTATGTGGTAATCGATCCATGGATCGAAATGCCCTGCCAACAGAGTCAAAGACTAGGGCGTGTGGACAGCAGCAAAAGAGTCGTTGGGTCTCGCTCCACCTGGAACCAGTTTAACCTTGATTAAGCGACTATGACCTAAGGATAGCTTTCGTTCACACTTCACTATAGAAAATAAGGAATACCGTGGGTTGTTCTATAACCGAGTATTCGAGAAAGTTTATGTTTAAAGTTATTTCTTTGACAGTACGAGTTTTACTAGTTTACAGATTATCAATTTAAAATTATTTTCATGCATGTATTTCCTGTCTTCGTTAATTCTAGATTTGTTTGCTCAGTCTCTAGGCTAACTAGTTTTTCAAAGTGCAGATGATCAGGTTTAGAGGTTGCTGGTGGATACAGGCTGGATTAGGGTGTTTATCGTGGAACCTGCGTTTCCGTGCCAACACAGATTACCTATTTTGTTCAGTTTAGATTTGACATCGATCAGTTTGTAAAGAAATTGTATCAGTTATTCGACATACAATTCTCTGTACACCGAACGAAATTATTTTGTAAAGTTTATCTATATTCTGCAACTATACACAACTGTGAATTGTTTTCTTTTTAGTCGTGAGCTAAAATTTCTATACATTCGCACTTTAATCCAGAATTATATTATAGTGATATTTTTCATCTTGCCCGTGATTTTTAACCTAATAAATTTTAGGGGTTTTTCACCTAAAATTTTGGTATATATTTCTATTTTCCAATTTTCATATTTCCATTTTGAGATGCCCATGAGACCAACATCAACCACCAAAGCCAAGTAGATAGTGTCAACGGCTGCCATAAAGGAAGAAATTTGGCTACAGGGTTGGCAAGGACTTAGGCATTGAACAAGAGGAGATGATAGTCAACTGTGATAGCCAAAGTGCAGTGTACCTTATGATGAATCCCACATTTCATGAGAGATCTACCATATTGACGTAAGACTACATTTCATCCGTGAAGTAATTGCGAGGGGGAGCGTCAAGGTTGAGAAGATAACATCTGATGAAAATCCAGCCTTCACAAAGAGCCTTCCAATCTCAAAGTTCAAAAGGTGTTTGGACCTGGTAAAATTAGCAAACTCCTATGGGTAAAATGTAGACAAGCAGCCAACGAACGAAAGTAACTGAGAATGGGAAGCAGAAGCCAGGACCAAAGGCCGAGATTGATGGAAAGGCCCTGCTTCTGGATAAAAACCTGGACACTATATAATACTGGTTGAGCAAACACTAGGAATTGGAGAGTCAATGAGTAGTTGGATTACGGTTGAGTAACTGTAAGGCGAAGGTTAAATACACAGCCGCCATCTTGTAATTGTATACTTTCTTTTCATAATTCTATAGTGGAAGTTCTCGTGGGGAGTTGGCCGCCGTGGAGTGGGTGAATTTCACTGAACCACGTAAATCTTGCTTATTTTTTCTTTCTTGTTCACTTTGTCTCTGTTGTGTGCTTAGCTATGTTATTGATTCATACGTTCTTGCTCCGAATACATCTGGGTACATCAAGTTTCTTGGACCTATCTTTAATCGATCACCGGAGTAACTTTTCTACAATATCAACTACTGTATATATTTCATGATGACAAGCAGCTGCAGCTAGCTCCACTATAGGTTTATATGGCATGACTTTGAATGCAATATCAACTTATAGGTAGAAAGTTTGAAACCAATATAATCATGCAACTCTATGGGGGACATTGAAAAGCAGGGTTTGATTGTTCCTCAAACAAGGCTAGCTTTTGAAATTTAATAATTAAGATAAGATCCTATAACTTTAGACAGATATTACTGTGCAAGAACATAAGCGACTACAAATGGTGGATTCATATTTATGGTGGGGGCAAAGACAAATGAATTTTGTGGTATGTGGGCCACACCCACTATTTCAAAGTCAACTTAGAGAGGACATAGTGTTGATTATAAATGCTGAGAAGCTGTCTCTCACGATTCACTCACTAATTATGATGCATGGTTGTTGGGATGATACATACTTACATGCATCGGTAATATAGAAATCAGGAGATTAAGTAAGGAGTGATATATATGATGGATCAGGAGGAAAGAGTAGAGGATCCCGTGTCTGCGGCTGTTGATTGGAGAGGGAGACCTTGCACACCTAACAAACATGGTGGGATGAATGCTGCTGGTTTTGTATTAGGTATCTCTCTGATCTTTTATTCTATAACACACACTAAAAGGCTGTGATTTATTTCCATTTTGTCTGTTATTATCTTAATATATAACTAATGCAAGCTATTTATTATTCATACAGGGCTTCAAGCATTTGAAATGATGGCAATTGCTGCGGTCGGGAATAACCTGATAACGTATGTTTTCAATGATATGCACTTTAGTTTGTCCAAATCAGCGAACACCGTAACAAACTTCATTGGGACCGTCTTTCTCCTCTCCCTATTGGGTGGATTCCTGTCTGATTCTTATCTTGGGAGCTTCTGGACCATGTTGATCTTCGGATTTGTGGAACTTTTAGTATGTGCTTGCCAGCTTAATCATTAGTTTCATACGTGCAGGACTCGTTTCTATATATGTTGCTTAATTGCTTCGGGCATGCAGGGACTCGTATTATTGTCGATTCAAGCACTTGTAGCCAAACTGCGACCGGAAATGTGCGAGATGATATTGGTGGACGGTGGGTGCGAGGAAGCAAAAGGGTATATGGCATGGATGTTTTATGGGGCACTCTACTTGGTCGCTTTGGGAAGTGGGTGTTTGAAGCCAAACATAATCTCTCATGGGGCCGATCAGTTCCATAAAAACCAGCCAAACAAACTTTCCACTTTCTTCAATTGTGCGTATTTCGCATTCTGCACAGGTGAGGTTGTTGCACTCACACTTGTCGTGTGGGTTCAAACCCATTCCGGCATGGGCGTTGGCTTTGGAGTTTCTGCGGCTGCCATGGCTGCCGGCTTGATTTGCTTGATATCCGGATCATTCATGTACAGAAATACCCCGCCTCGTGGAAGTATATTCACACCAATTGCTCAGGTTTTTGTGGCTGCGGTTTCAAAAAGAAAGCAAGTCCAACCTGCAGCTGCGAGTCAACAACAACTTCCTGGTATCATGTCCTCAAAAAGTAATACTATGCTCAGTCATACTGATAAGTTCAGGTGATCGATTGATATTATATGTGTTAAACAATTTTCTTTGTTTATCAACTAATATTTGAAATATTGAAGTAAAATATCAGCATGATCCGAATCATTCACTAATATTGGATTTTGCTTATTTAAGTAAGTTTGGCGCAAATTAGTCCCAGTGTCCTTAGTACCAAGATGCTTTTCTTGGAGACTGTATAAATATTTGAGTTATAATGGTTTTGGAATGTTTATATATTATTATTACTGGCATCAGGTTCCTCGACAATGCCTGTATCGAAATCCAGAAAGACAAGAGTGACGATAATCAAAAGAACGAAAGCCCATGGAAGGTGTGCAGTGTGTACCAAGTTGAGCAAGTAAAAATAGTGTTGTCAGTGGTTCCAATTTTTGCTTGCACTATCATCTTCAACACAATTTTGGCACAGCTCCAAACATTCTCAGTCCAACAGGGTACGGCCATGAACACACACCGTATACCTCCTGCCTCTCTTCAGTCTATACCATACATCATGCTCATTTTTGCGGTTCCTCTGTACGAAACTGCATTTGTTCCGCTTGCAAGAAAAATTACTCTAAAGGATTCAGGAATCTCCCCTCTTCAAAGAGTTGGGACTGGCCTTTTTATCGCCACTTTCTCCATGGTTTCCGCTGCGATAATTGAGCGGAAGAGAAGGAACTCCACTGAGACACTGTCCATTTTCTGGATTGCTCCACAGTTCTTAATATTTGGGGTCTCAGAGATGTTCACTGCTGTGGGACTGATAGAATTCTTCTACGGTCAATCCGTACAAGGGATGAAATCGTTTTTAACGGCCATGACCTACTGCTCGTACTCCTTTGGATTCTATCTGAGCTCCCTTTTGGTCTCCCTAGTGAACAAAATTACCTCCGCATCAACCACCAGTAGTGGTGGGTGGCTAAGCAACAATGACCTCAACAAGGATAGGCTTGACCTGTTTTATTGGTTGCTGGCTGGGCTTAGCTTGATCAACTTCTTTAATTATCTTTTCTGGTCAACATTGTATTCTTACAATCCTGCATTAATACCGACCACACGATCTGCTGTTCATGATATAGAGAGCAAACTTCCAACAGTGCTACCTAGCTAGAGATGTATTAAGGCCAGTATATATAAATAATTAAGTGATGCTTACTTTGGAGGCCGCCTATTAATATTCTGGCAATAAGATAGTTATGATCACATGCAGCACTAACTACACAGTCTAATATATATCTATATATATATATATATATATATCACCATCACTTTATATCGAAACACTTGACATTTTCTCGATTTTTTTACTTTACCATGGCTATTGATTGATCCACTAATGGGACTGCTGTGACTGTAGCCGACCCGGAAATTGTTATTTATGGTCTATGGTCGTGCACCAGCTTTATGTTCAAATCTTATTATGATTAATATCTTCTCATACGTAAATTTAGGCAGATCATAAAATTATTTCTTAGACGAGTTCAGTTTGGATCCCTGGAGTTTAGGGGATGAATAAATTTCTTTAAATATTTGAAAAAGCCTTTAAGAAACTTGCTTTAAAAACTTTTCTGGAAAACTCTCTCTGGTAAGAGATTTCTTCGGATAAATTATTATATCCATTTTCTCAGCTTTATTTAAAGATTGCGGAAAGTTTCACTATTCACAGTGATAAAAGATATTTTATGGAAGCTTAAATCTAAGTACAGAAAGTAAAGAGCACATGAAATTTGTTTGTGGTTATTCGGAGATAACGCTCCTAAGTCACATTTGCTTCCAAAAGAATTTACTAGAAAACTTTGATTATACGATGAGATTTGCACAATCTACTTTACTCTGAGTACTTAATACATTGACTTAAGTGAAACTCATATTCTTATACTACAAAACTATATGAATCAAATAATATTCAATAGTTTAAATTTAATTCGTGCTACAAATGTGATCGTTGGTTTCTACTCTTCTGATTTGTCCCCTTGTAGCCGATCTTCCTACGTTCAGCTTGTAGGAGACAACGCTTGTTTTATGCACAGATGCTCCTTTAGCTACTTCACTGATTTAATCTTTTATTGTAATGTTCTTCAATCCTCTGAAAAGTTTCTGTTTGTAACCGTTCCAAGTTTGATAGTCATACATGCTTATTAATGTAGAGAAGCTTTCGTCCTAGAAAAAGTCAATCTTTCTGCTGCAATTCTTTCACTTTCTTCTTTTGCAAAGACAAATTGATGGATAGATTTAGTGAAAACGTCCAAGACATGATTTGTTATTTGTTTGAGTTATCTTTATTTAGTACAGTAGTAATTTTCTTATGAGTTGAGTTTTTTAGATCCATACTTTTTCACTGCATACATAAAAATACACCTATGTATACTGTCTATCTTATAGAGACAGATGCGGGGTTATATCCCATATGAAAAAGACCAAAATCCATATCTGGGTCGGACACCCCACCAAATAGATTTCATCTTGATGAGTCGAAATTGCATGTTTTTTTTGCCGGGTCGAGATAACTTTCTCGGGGACCGCCAGTGATACATGTAGTTTTTATACTTTAAAGAATGCCTCTGGGAACAATATAGTTTATGTACTCGCCTACTATGGTTCATTTGTTCCTGTAGATCACTCGAAACAAGCATTGGATATATTAAATCTAATAGACTATTTCACAAAATGTATTGTTTTTTATGAAGAATGTTGCATAATTTAGTCTTTTTTTCATGGATACTTTAAAATATTTTCGTTATTTTATATCTTCCAAGCTAAGCTGTCTTCTTCATTAGCTATGTTGTCCTTCCGAGTCTCAGTCTAATCTGATTTATTAAACGACAAAAGTGTGCGCGGAAAAAGTTTGATCAACACAAATAAATGCATTAATGGAATAGATTAAGGATAGAATATTAGTTTGTACAAGTTCAAAGCAAGGTTTACAAAGAGCTACAGAGTACTTCACAATATGATTTAGCAACTCAAAGTTCGTAAACTCAGTGATCTCATAAAAATTAGTAACTCTTCTCTTCTCGTCACACCTGCTACTTATAGTTTTTGAATTCTAACAGAAATAAATGTGCATTTAATGCTATGTTATATGCTTCTCTTTTTTGCTATAAAATACAATCATCATATGCAACGACTCTGATCTTGTTCTGATTATAGTTTGAGTTGTTCAACGATTATAAAACATTGCTCAAGTCAATACCAGATCTGATCTGATGTAAAACTCTCATCTGATCTGTCTTGCTTACCAAATCTGATATGATTATCAACCCTGATCTAAACTGATAGACTCCACGCAGGATACTACTAACTTTCTTAAGTTTTCACGATATGGTGTAGAGTTGGATGCAAGAAGTAGTTTCCATCTGTTCTATAGTTGTATTAATGCATGAATTTGTTTCTAGATTGATAGCAATCTCTTAACATATATGCTTGATCATAAGTTTTAGCAGGCTCCTGGGATATTTCCAAGCTTATGGCACCCATAGTTTTATTATTAATATAGGATATAAATGTCATCTTCAGAAGTGGAAGGGCCAATCAAAATGGAAAACAAGAGTTTTAAAGTAGTCTTATCGATTAACTTGATAACCTCGTTAAAATTATACAACATATTCAACAATTTGAATCCGTGGGAGAGACAAAGAATTACAGAGTAGGAGCTCGCTCAGCTGATCCTGCAATTACAGTGAGCAAGTTGTTACCAAAGGGATCACTCAAGTGTGCCGCAAGGTTGTCAACAGGTCCCTTCCCAGTCACATACGCCTGGATGAAGAAGCCAAGCATGGAGAACATGGCTAGTCTGCCATTTTTTATCTCCTTCACCTTCAAAATCGCTGCCTGGTCTGGGTCTTTTGCAAGTCCCAAGGGATCAAAAGGACCACCAGGATGAAGCTTGTCCTCAAGATCCTGCACAAAATTTGCAGTTCATCATGTTTTTCTAAATATTCAAAACTTTTTGGCAGAATCCAAATATTATCACGCATATGGACATACCAATCCATTGATTATTCTGTAATATTCGGCACCACCAACAAGCACCACCTCAGCAATCACAGCAAGAATAAGGTTAATGGGGATGTTCTTACCGAAGTAATACAACGTGTTCCCATCAAGTAGCAGAGCACCGGTCTACAGAAATGACGATACAAAAGGTTAAAAAACGAAAAATATCAAAACGCAGTTAAGAGAGACATATTTGTAATTCCAATAAGCTTCTCAACCACACAGAAACTATATCAAAGGAAAGATTGATAAAGAAAAAAAAAGAAAAAAAAGAAACGTAGGTACCTTGAACCAAACAGCTTCTGGTCCGCAGTAAGCTCCAAATTTGTTGAAGGCCTCAGGGATTATAAAGCCAGCAGCTCCAAGCATGGCCCATCTTGCGTGAATAAGTTCGTACGCTTGATATCTGAATACGAAATATTTCAGTTCTAGAATAAATTTGATGAAGGCTATCGAGTATTAGTTGTTATTGGGAGAGATTATCGGATGTATCCCTTACTTGGCAAAGTCCTCCGGTTTCTTGCTGAGGCCAAAGGGATCATAGCCATAGCTTCATATTCAAAGAAGTAGAATATTTTAATATAAATAGATCTGCTAGAGCTAATTGTATTTGTATATATGTATATAGTACTTACTCTCCAGGAACTTCTCCTGTCAGGTATTCGGGCACTTCTGATCTGTCCAAGAGCCCATCAGGCAAAAAGATTCTCCGGTCGGGCCCTGAAAATAACTGGAAAAATTAATCCAGGGTCTAAAACACAACACTAGAGCCGAATGAAATCAATGAGAAGATTACTCACCGTACCACTTGGACAGTTCATCGTCAGCGGGTGGGGGGGCCTTAGGCTTGGCTTTGGCCTTCTTCTTGGTAAAAAGTGCCACGGCTTTGAATGTGCTGTGGTTTGAAGTAGATCTGCTGGATCCTCCTGTGAAATTAAGGGGATTGCCCAGAATCTCGGACTTTCCAAGGGACGCAACTGCGGACGATGCAGCAAGAGAAGCCATACTAGCTATCCCGACTGGCAGGATTTGCGAATGAATGGGAGATGGTCGACACATACACAAACTAAAAAGCTAGCATTGGTGGATGTGGATGTGCCACATAGGACACCTTTCCTTGTAATCTGATTGGTCTGCATGGTAGATACGCAATCTTACCAGGCCTTTTGATAGGCTGGGACTTGGATCAAGCATGGGTCTACTCTCGTTCCTCCAATATGGATAACATCTCCTATCCTCTTTACCTCTTTTCATAATTTGTATTATATTTCACATTTTCGTGCCTTTTACTGTCATAGGTCCCGACCATTTCTAGGAACCGAATTTGGATGTGGACCGTCTCTAAAACCAAAACGGAAACATAGACCGAAAGTTAATTTTACGAGTTTTTAGTATACGTGGACTTGTTAAATATTAAATTAAATCATTTTTTTATCTATGTAATTTAAATCTAATCCTTAATTTTTTTTATTTTTGAACGAATACTATACTTTATTGTATGATTGTTGAACTATAAGATTCATTCAATCAAACAATGATAATAGCTTGATCTAGGTCCTTAAAGATCACATAAAATCTTTTCTATCCAGGCGAAACAATAGATGATCTTCCAACGTCCGGCTTATAGGAGACAACAACTCACTGATGTATTAACGACCAACAAACTTCAATGGAGTCGGTTTCTCCATGAAGAAGAACAGTGAAGCTCACAGGAATGAAGGAAAGAACTTTTATTATATTATAAAATTATCTATAAGAATTTCGAAAGAATCATATTATAATGAGCCCACCGACACCTATTTATAAAGATGGATTAATAGAGACAAGTCGTTAGAACCTTCGTAGCTAAACCCCACGTAGCCATACTTATGTATTCTGTTGCTCTGCTTCTTTATTGCTGCTAACACTCCCCCTCATGATGAGTCGTGAATATTGTGCACTCCCATCCTTCTCCACAGATCATGAAATCGGGATGATAGTAGTGGCTTAGTGAGTCTGCCAACTGTCGAGCAGAGGAAACATGCATCAGTTTCACAACACCCTATTGAACCTTTTCTAGCACGATGTGACAGTCAATGTCGATATGTTTGGTTCTCTCATGGAACACCGGGTTCGACGCTATATGTACTGTGGCCTGACTATCACAGAACAGAACTGTCGGCCCATTGCATGTGATCCCAAAGTCTGCAAGAAGATTACGAATCCATTGTATCCACAGGTTGAAGCCGCCATTAATCGATATTCTGCTTCAGCGGACGATCTAGAGATTGTCTGTAGAACAACCCCTGTCCAATGGTTCCTTTTACATATCTGATAATGTTTAGGGCAGCTTCCGTTGAGGAACCCGTGGTGTTGAAACATATTGACTAATTTTATTCACAACAAAGGCAAAATTAGGTCGCGTGATGGTTAGGCACAACAGTCTTCCAACAAGTCTCCTATATGATGAGAGATCTGATAGTATCTCCCCATCGTCCTGCATGAGTTTAACATTCGTTTCCATGGGAGTAGTGCGTGGCTCCTAGGAGCCCTGCTTCCATGAGCAAGTTCATCGCATATTTTTGTTGGCATGTGTACACACCACGTGCCACTTCGATGCCCATAAAATATTTTAGATTACCCAAGTCCTTCAGTTTAAATTTGCTATTAAGAAAATCCTTCATTTCAGACGCTGCGGCTTGATCGTTTTATCCTGATACGGGAAAGTACTTTCATGAAAAATGACGTCATGGGAGATAAATATCTCATTGGTTTCAAGATTAAGGAGTTTATAGCCTTTGTATCCTAGAGGATATCCAATGAAGACATAGCGGATGGCACGAGGACGACTTGTGGCATGAGGATGTGAGGGTGGAAGCATAGCAAAGGCTCCCAAAAACTTTAAGATGTGAGTAAGCATGTGGTTTACCATGTAGTTACTCAAACGGGGTTCTGTGAGCAAGGAGAGGTGAAGGTGTACGATTGGTAAGGTACACGGAGGTAGAGATGCACTCGCACTAGTAGGCAAGAGGGATATGGGATTGAAAGGATAATGCTCGAGCCACATTGAGAATGTGCTAATGTTTTCTCTCAACGATCGAATTTTGCTGAGGCCTCTCGACACACGAGCGATAGTGAATGATCCCTGCCTTATTAAGGAAATCAATAAAGCCAAGATCGAGGGCATTATCGCTTCGGACAGATTTAATTGATGCCAAATTGTGTATTGACCATCCGACATAAGTCGGGGAAAATGGTGACACATCAGACTTGGATTTCAGCATGTATACCCATGTATATCGAATATGGTCATCAACAATTGTAAGAAAGAAACGAGAAACATCAACGTGCATTTGAGAAAAGAGACCCCATATGTCAATATCTAGGAGCTCAAAGGGTCGAGCAGAAATTTTATTACTTGGTGTAAAAGGGAGTCGCCTTTGTTTGGATAAATGAGACATAAAAAATACTGATCATTTGAGATTATTAGTGAGGGAACTAATTGATAGCAGATTAAATTGGAAATTGGGAACTAGAGAACATTTTCGAGGACCAAGTCACTGGTTAAAATAACTGAACCAATGAGCGTAACTGGGATTGTAAGGATGTTGGGTAATGTGACATTGGATTGAATGGCCCTAGAGGAATTGAACATGGATAATGAACAAAAAATATGATGAGTTTCCCCGGTGTCCATTACCCAGTCCATCCGTGAGATAGAAGAATATGAGACGGTGGCAGAGCATATACCAGTAAAACATGACACAGTGGTCTCCGGTGACTGGGGTTCCATGGAAAGACTCTGTTAGATCTGAAGCTTAGAGCTAGAAGAACTCAATCAGTTGTCTGCATCGGTTTTGGTTTAGATTGTCACCTTGTGTGCAAGGGTGAATTTCGGTGACACTAGACGCCTGATAAGCTTGCGCACCGCCTTGAGGTATCTGCTGTTTGAACTTAGGGTGCCCTGAAGGGTAACCATGTAGTTTATAACACTTATCAACTGTGTGCTTTCTGAAATGGCAATGAGAGCACACAACTTTGTCTCCCCTTTCCGCCTTTGCACTCTGAGAATATCTCAAGGATGCTGCAGCAGTGTCGAGGAACTCACGTTGCTTAAGATGACAGAGTGATCAACGCTTGCCTTAGAGGCACCATAGTGAATAGATCTCTACCGCTCTTCTTGTATAACGAGTGCAAAAACTTTCTACTGGTAATGGCTCTATCATCAGAACCTGTGCACGAACTTGAGCATATGATTCATTCAATCCCATCAGGAAATGCATTATAATTCAAGCAACGTCTTATCTGGATAACTTCTTTATACATCTTCATCGACGGACATTTGAAGCAGAAAATATTTTCAAATTATCCGGATGATTCCAATTTTTTTTGAAATTCCTTTTTTTTCTGCAAGCACTTCAATTTATCCGGATGCATCTATTTAACCAGAAATCTTTTTTTTCTGAAAGCATTTCATTTATCCGAAAATCTTCTTTGTGCTTCTTTCTCCGATAAACTTCCTGAAAGTCTTCTTGTGGATTTGTTATTATCAAAAGTCGATCCAACATCAACAATCAAACAATTAATAAATTTAAGAGAGAGTATCAATTCGAACCAAATTATAATTAATAACTCTATTGTGAAACAGTCTCACGAATTTATATCAATAAAAAATTTCGACAAAGTCCATATTATAATATTTGCTGTGATTAAAAGTAATAATGTTAACATAACAAATAAGACTTTTTTCATATGTATGAATATCACGAAATATGCCCGTGAGACGATCTAATAAAGTGTTTGTCAATTATAAAATATTAACTTTCTTAACATTGAAACACTTTTTTAATATAATTATAAAGTTATAACACTTACCTCTTTTAGTTTGTTCATTAAAATGATTTTTTTCCCTATATATTGTTTATTGTAATTTCTCTCGTGTAAAAAAAAAAAAACTTAAATACCATTAAGATAGCTGGTCTCCTCCAATTACACGACCAATTATGCTTATATAAAAACGTCTATCTTTGCAACATCCGCTTTTTTTCCAATACATCGAATATGACAATTGGAGAATATTGTAGAGGTTAATCTAATTCTCTAGTTCGATTATCTTCACTACTGATGCATCACCAAGTTTCTGGCAAACCACGACACGATCATGCGGTTTTATAACACCAGTGGCCTTGCCATGATCCAAAGCAATCTTTAGGACAGACTCGTTTGTAGCATTGGTTGATTCAGACTGAAAAACAGTTCCTTCAACTTAAACAGTTTGATGAAGCTCAACAAAAATTTAAGAGAAATAATTCCATCAATTGACAGAGGAGCCAATTAATACATGTTTGCTTATAAGTTATATATACACAGTGTTAAAAGTAAAATCATTATTTTGTTGTACATAAAGTGGAGTATGAATAAGAGGAGTGCATTAGTATTAGCCACTTCAAAAAGCAAAAACTTATATTTCTCAGAAACTTTCATACTATCTCAAAATATTTTTCCAGGGGACTGCCTACTACCCCCTGCTCGGTAGGTAAGATTTGGTAACCTGTATTAAAGACTAAGATGGCGCAGGCTCTGTATTTCGTTTGAATCTTCCGATCTAGATCTTTGAAAATAATTTTGAGAACATGCATGCACCAAAAAAGGGATGGAAAAAGGTCTGAAAATTACCGGGTGTCGAGGATCAGCAAGCATGGGAAAAAGTCCTCTAACGATAAGTGATTGTCTAGCCTGACAATAAAATAACTTGCACATGAAAGTTCGGAAAAAGAAGAAACTATAACACCAGACAATCAATGATCAGATGAAAAATATAGAGATGGATAAGAAATTTGCACAACTTAACGGATATGGCACACTTCGACTTGAGACCTAAACTGCTAAACTTGAAATAACGTATACCTCAAAAGCACCGGTAAAGGTCCATCGGAGTTGATTTGTCTTCAGACGCGGAATGACAACAGATAATACTGGCATGGTAGGTCTGTACTTAGCTATCAACCTATTGTTTTTTGAAGGAGACGGTATAATTTACACTGGCATAAGATATGGACACAAATGAACACGTATAGGTATAGCAAGAGATCAATAGAACCTCGCAGCTCTTCCTGATGAAGTGAAACAAATTATCACAGATGCCTTCACCTTGATAGCAGCACGTACCTTGATCAAAGGAACGATCAAGGCGAATCAATTAATATAGCAGAATCAGAGTGAGTGGAAAGCAGAACACATTTTGGGGAACATACAGCGGATGAAGCAATCGATTCCAAGTGCGTCATTGGTTCGTTGACATACTTGACAGTCTTCTTGAAATAAAGGTCTTGATTGTAAACCCTTTCTGCCTGCAAAACAGATACTTTTTCAGTTATGTAAATGATCAGTTTCATAGATAGTTGTGAAAATAATATCCTAAGATTTCACAAGCTTTTCCAAATATGATCACCAACATGCAGGGGCTCCCACAAAACATCGTCAGCAATAGAAATTTATCTCAACATTTATATTGACTAAAATGCCTCTTTATCCTTGCCTCGGCACAAATTTTACCGACAATGGATATAGTTTCAACAGGGTACTTTCCCCTCAAGGTTTCTGCACCTAAAAGAATTGCATCACAACCTGAAAAGTGAAAGATGTTACAGAAACACAAACCAGAGAATAAAGAAATATATTTCTCATTATGTGTCATGTGTACTATAGGTGATGCATCGGTGGAACCTAAGAAGCTAAGATATATAGGATTTTCAAAGCAAAAGGTACCATCCAATACAGCATTTGCTACATCAGTTGCCTCAGCACGTGTTGGTCTCAGATTATCGGTCATACTATCTACAACACGAGTGACCACAACTGGCTTACCAGCCATATTGCACTTGTAAATAGCTTGCTTTTGACATAAGAATACCTGAATACAGTAGGAAGTATAGTCAGAAATTGATGTCTGCTAACAATAATTGCACACAGAAGGTATTACAGACCAAGATGAAGGTACATTGTATCATCTTATTTCATAATAGGGAATTTCATGAAGGAATACATGTAGTGAGAAATAAATTTGGTAACTTTTTCCAATTACAGGGCTACCTGAAACTGAGTACAATAACCGTAAAATTATCTCCAAAATGTATATTTGCTAATTACAGGGCTGAGGTATGAAACTGATAATAGTGATTTCTAAAAAAGTTTGACTCCTAACACGCCTAACTCTAAACTTTGTTTATGATCCCAACTGATATTAATGAATAGAAACAAGGTAAATACACAAAAAATTCTGGAGTTCATAAAGAAATTTATTTACAACAATATGATGTATTTTCAATAGCCTAAAACTGTTAGAAACATATCATTTATTAGTTATATTTTTAAAATGAAACTAAACAATAAATAATAATATTATGGAAAAACATAAAAACCATAGAAAAGATAGAAAGATAAATATATAAGATTCGATTTATATATATAGGGCATGCAAAATGCCTACAAAAACCCATGAAAGAAAACAATCTGAAGAAATTAGGATGACATTCAATATGGTATGGCAAAAAGACATGAAACTAATAGCAGATATAATTAACAATTTAAACGACCAAACATTATTTAGTCATTTTAGGTTTACTAACTTGCACAAAGTTTCATAGGGCACATAAGGACATTAACTTAAATTAAAACAACCTTTGTTAAGTTAAACTAAATTAAATATATAAGAACACTGTTCGATCTTAAGCTTTGGCGATAAGAAAGGCACAAGAAAACTTCCTGGAAGTTTACTGGACAAAGAAGCATAAAGAAGAATTTCCGGATAAATAAAGTGCTTCGGGTGAAAGAAGAATTTCCGGATAAATTGGTACATTCAGATAAATGAAGTGCTTCTGGAAAAAGAAGAAAATTCTGGATAAATTGGAATAAACCGGATAATTTAAAAACATTGTATACTTAAAATGTTGGTCGGATCAGTTTAAAGTAGTCATCCTGATAAGCAGTTTGTTTGAATGATAAACGATACAAACACCAAAATCATTTTATGTTAGAAAGTGGATATTATTTCACTTTTACTCACAAACATAAGAGAAGATGAAGGAGGAAATTTTTGCATTGTGTTTCACTTCAACTCAACTCACTCATACAAATGGTTAGGATAGATGGGGTATTTATACTATTTTCTATCCATAAATGTATCACTAGTACATGTATCATGATTTAATTTCATATATCTCATCTACCTAGTACATGAATCTACTAGTTCATGTATTCTTCCAATTCATGCGTACTCCTAATGTATCTAGATAACATGAATCTAGATTATTATTGTCTTTAATTTCAACACCCCCTCTTAAGCTAGATTCATCACTCCAAGAGATGCACGTAACTTCTTGAATGTGTCGTACTTCAAAGGCTTTGTAAAGATATCGGCAACTTGGTCTTGAGACTTCACATACTCAAGCTTCACTTCTTTCTCTGTTATGTAATCTCGAATGAAATGATACCTAGTATCAACGTGTTTGCTCCTATCATGAAATACAGGATTTTTGGCCAAAGCAATGGCGGACTTATTATCAACATAAATATTTGTCTGACCTTCTTGTGGAAAATAAAGTTCCTTTAACAAATTTCTTAGCCATATTGCATGGCAAACACAAGAAGAAGCTGCCACATATTCTGCTTCACAAGTGGATAGAGTAACAATCGTTTGCTTCTCAAAATTCCAAGTAAAATCGAATTTCCCATAAAGAAAACAAATCCGGTAGTACTTAGTCGGTCATCAACATCACCGGCCCAATCACTATAACAATAGCCGACAAGATTTTTCTCACCATCATTATGCAAAAACAGTTTAACTTCACATTCCACTGGGGTGTTGACAGGATTGCAATCCTCTATCTCGAATTTCTTGAGAACTTCTTTTGCATATCCTTTTTGAGAGATGAATATGCAATCTTCTCTTTGTTCTACTTCAATCCCAAGATAATAAGACAATAAGCCAAGGTCTGTCATCTCAAATTCATTCGCCATAGCTCTCTTGAAATCATCAAACGTTGTCGGTTTATTGCCTATAAAAATCAAATCATCCACGTACAAGCAAACAATTAAAATATCACCATCTTTATTCAATTTGACATAGAGAGCATGTTCAAGTGGACACTTGGCCAAGCCATTTTCCTTGAAATATGTAGCAATTCGACTATTCCAAGCCCGAGGTGCTTGCTTCAAGACATAAAGTGCTTTTTTCAATTTCAAGACCTTGTCCTCATGCCCTTTCACCATATAACCCGGAGGTTGTTCAATGTATACTTCTTCCAAATAGCCATTCAAAAAAGCGGATTTCACATCCATTTTGGTGAATTTTCCAATTACTTTGAGCTGCCAAAGAAATGATTAGACGAATAGTTTCAAGGCGAGCAACGGGAGCAAACACTTCATCATTCAATACCAACCTTTTGCTTGTACCCTTTAGCGACCAATCTCGCTTTATATTTTTCAATCTCACCTTTCACATTTCTTTTAAGTTTATATAACCACTTCACACCAATTGAGCTTTTACCTTTAGGTAATGATGCAAGTTCCCACGTCTCATTTTTCCTTATTGCCTTTATCTCTCCATCCATGGCATTTTTCCATTTTTCATCAGAAACGGCATCTTCAAAACCTACAGCCTCAGTTTCGGCAAGTAAACAAAACTGAGTAAATTCACTTAAATTTTGTACTTCCTCGGTGGTTTAGTATAGCTCACGGAGACTTTTAAACCTTCGAGGTCGACTACTTGACCATCTTCATCATCTTGTGGTGGAGGTGATGGTGGTGGAGTAGTAGGATGTGCACTTTCTTCTTCTTCATCATCAAAGAATGGGCTATAACTATATGTTTCATTTGAAACATTCCAATCCCATGCCTTTTCTTCGTCAAATTCAACAGCTCTCTCAAAATAATTTTCCCATTGTTCGGGTTGTACAATTTATAGCATTTAGAATTTGTATCATAGCCAATGAAAACATACCGTGCACTTTTGTCATCAAGTTTAGTCCTCTTTTCGTCCGGCACGTGTGCATAGGCTATGCTTCCGAACACCCGCAAGTGTGTAACATTCGGTTTATAACCACTTCAAGCTTCATTTGGTGTTTTTCCATTCACACTTTTAGTGTGCCACCGATTTGTCAAGTACACTGCACAAGCAACGGCTTCGGCCCAATATTCCTTTGGCATATTTTTGCTTTTCAACATACTCCTCACCATGTTGAGAATGGTCCGATTTTTCTCTAAGATACTCCATTTTGTTGCGGCGAATATGGAGTTGTCATGGGACGATGAATTCCATTATCTTCACAAAACTTTTTGAACTCATTAGAAGTGAATTCGCCCCCTCTATCGGGCCTAAGAGCTTGGATTTGATAGCCACTTTGTTTTTCCACCATAATTTTGAACTTATTGAAGGTTTCAAACACCTCCGATTTTTCCTTGACAAAATAAACCCAAGTTTTCCGAGAAAATCATCAATGAAAAGTATAAAGTAATTACTCTTACCAATCGATGACAGCTTGATAGGTCCACATACATCCGAGTGTATCAACTCTAATGGATGTTGAGCTCTCGTCATAGACTCCTTCAGAAAGCTTTTCATTGCTTGCTTACCCAAAATACATCATTCAGAAAGTTTATTTGGGTGGTCGATGGAAGGCAAACCTTTCACCATTTTTATTTTACTCATTAGTTTCAAACTATGAAAATTCAAGTGCCCCAATCATATGCCACAACCATGATGAATCCTTAAAGCAAGGTTTCAAGCATATCGGAACATCACTTTGAATATTCAACAAGAACATCCTATTTTTTGTCATTGGTACCTTGCCTCCTTCCACTTTCATCTTTCATGGTCGGACTTTTATCTTTCAAGCTAATTTCATAATTTTTCTCCAAAAGTTGACACAAACTTAGAATATTACTTTTCATGTCCGGGACATAGTAGACATTAGAAATAAGTTGATGGCTACCATTTTTAGACCGAAATAAATTGTACCTCTTCCTTGGACTTGAACTTGTGATGAATCTCCAAAAGTAATATTGCCGCCAATGGACTCATCAAGGTCAACAAACAAATCCTTCTTACCACAAATATGACTACTTGCACCAGAGTCAAGGTACCACTTATCATTATCTTGCTCTTGAATAGTTTTGCAAGCGAGAAGCAAAGTGGGGTTTACTTCCTCAGTAGAGTTTTCCGCAAAATTATTCGTCTCCTCCACATTATTTCTACACTCATAAGAGTAATGGCCAAATTTATGACAATTATAAGACTCAACATTTGACTTATCATACCTTTGTTGAGTTTGACTACCTACTCTTGGAACTTTTCCTCGTCCACGACTTCTTCCTTGGCTGAAGTTTTGGCTTGATTCATTGTTGTGAAAATTATTGTCACCTCTTCCTCGTCCATAACCACCGCGGCCTCTACCTTGGCTTGATTTCTACCTCCTCCACGTCCTCGACCTCTTTGGGACGTGCCATGATTTGTCTCCTTCTCTTTCAAGGATAGCTTTGCTTTCAAAGCTTGTTCCACCGATTCATGAGGCTTCTTCAATCTTTCTTCGTGAGCTTGCAGTGATCCGGAAAGTTCATCAACAGTCATGGTGTCCAAATCCTTGGACTCTTCAATGGCAACAACAATGTAATCTGTAAGAAAAGGAAAGAATATATTCATATTTTGTAAGAAAGGAAAGAATATATTCAGTTATCATTAGGATATTTGATTTAGATTCTATTCCATAAGATAGGTATACTAAGTATGGTTAGGATTGTAAATATTTTTGGTAACTAGACTTGTATATATAGCTTAGGTTGTATTCTGTTATTGTTAAGCAATAATAAAAAAAGGATTTCTTCATTCTTCAAATGGTTGTCCAGCATATTTATCAACATGGTATCAGAGCCTAGAATCTGCATACCCGTTGCATTAGCGGAAGGAAGATACAAGAATCTCAAACAAAGATCCACATACAATGTCTTCGTTTGAGACTGATCGCGTGAAAGGTGAAATATCACCACTTGCATTCCCTGCAAGTATCCATGGTTATGAAGGCTCTCCAATACAACTACCGTTCACAAATTGAATGGAAAAAATTACTTGGAGTGGGCTCAGTCAATCAAACTTGTAATCGATGGAAAGGGGCGCCTAGGGTACCTGACGGGAGAGATGGCGATCGCCACCCAAAGATGACCAAAAGTGGCGCGGGTGGAAATCGAAAAACTCCATGGTGACCGCTTGGCTTATCAACTCAATGGAGCCTTCCATCGGAAGGACTTTTTTATTCCTTCCAACAGCACAAGAAGTGTGGGACGCTGTTCGTGAAACATACTCTGCTTTGGAGAATTCCTCCCAGATATTTGATTTGAAAACAAGATTGTGGCAGTCCAGACAAGGCGAAAAAACCGTCATTGAATATTACAATGAGATGAAGGGACTTTGGCAAGAGCTGGACTTGTGCCACGATGACAAGTGGGAATGCAAGCATGATAGCTTGAAGTATCACAAGCGCATGGAAGGTGATCGGGTGTATGTGTTCCTGGCAGGTCTGAACCGCGACCTCGATGAGGTTGGGGAAGAATTCTGGGAAGAAACCCACTGCCATCTTTGGGCGAAGTCTTTGCTGAAGTTAGGTGGGAAGAAGGCCGAAGGAAAATAATGTTGAGCTCCAAACTTTCGCCAACACCAGAAACTTCAGCCATGGTAAGCAAACACTTCACTCCTACAGTACCCAACCGTCAACCAAAGAAAGCAGCCGTCGTGTGTGAACACTGTCAGAAGCCCTGGCATACAGCAGACACCTGTTGGGATTTACATGGCAAGCCACCTAACTGGAAACATAAGTCTGCGAGACAAAAGGGGGGCAGCGGTTCCAGAGCTTATCAATCTGGTCTGGACGACCAAAACACCACTGAAAAATCCTCGGGGACAGCCTCTTTTAGTAAGGAACAAATAGACCAACTGTATAAGCTTTTTCAATCCACATCTTTCTCTCCATCTGTTCCAGGTTCTTGTTCCATAGCTCCAAAAGGTAACTTTTTACAATCTGTTGGTTTCAATGCTTCCACTATAACCATATGCCCATGGATCATCGATTCAGGTGCTACAGATCACATGACCGGATCGTCCAAACTGTTCCATTCCTATATACCTTGTGCTGGTAATCAGAAAATAAAAATAGCTGATGGTACTTTGTCTGCTATTGCTGGACAAGGGACTATTGTTATTTCTCAGACCATCACTCTCCACAATGTTTTACATGTCCCTAAGCTTTCATGCAATCTTCTTTCTATTAGCAAATTAACTCGGGATTTAAAGTGTACTGCTCAATTCTCCTCGAACTTGTGTGTTTTTTAGGAACTGGACTCGGGGAAGACGATTGGCAGTGCTAAGGAAGCTGGTGGCCTGTATTACTTTGGGGATGAAAGTCACTCCTGTGGACAAGCCCAACAATATAGTATTGCCCCTATCTCTAGTTCTAGTACCAATGAGATATTTTTGTGGCATCGTAGGATTGGACATCCAAATTTTCAGTATTTGAAACATTTGTATCCACAGTTATTTAATAATCAAAATGTTTCTGAGTTTCAGTGTGACATTTGCCAATTTGCTAAACATCATCGTTCATATTTTCCTGCTCATTCATATCATGCTTCAAAACCATTTGCCCTTATTCATAGTGATGTTTGGGGACCCTTTAAAACTGCGACCCTGTCAAACAAGCGATGGTTTATCACCTTTTTGATGACCACACTCGTCTATGTTGGGTTTACCTACTCAGGGATAAATCAGAAGCTGAGCAAACTTTTAAAAATTTTTATACGATGGTCGAGACTCAATTCCATGAGAAAATTCAGGTCTTGAGAAGTGATAATGGGAAAGAGTATTTTAATCAAATTCTTCGTAAATTTTCCAAGAAAAGGGTATAGTTCATCACAGCTCTTGCACCAACACTCCCCAACAGAATGGGGTTGCCGAGAGGAAGAATCGCCACCTCCTAGAAGTCGCTAGGTCACTCATGTTTACCACTCATGTCCCTAACTACTTATGGGGGGAGGCTATTCTTACTGCTGCGTATTTAATCAATCGTATGCCCTCCCGGGTGTTAAATTTTGAATCTCCCTTAACAATTTTCAAACAAACCTTTCCCACATCTCAATTATATTCTGAGTTACCTCTGAAAGTGTTTGGTTGTGTAGTTTTTGTTCATGTGCATCATCATAATCGTGACAAACTAGACCCTCGAGCTGTTAAATGTGTCTTCCTGGGCTATTCTCCTACTCAAAAGGGTTATAAATGCTTTGATCCCCACTCACGAACCATCTTTGTATCTTTGGATGTCACATTTTGTGAATCACAACAGTTTTTCAGCACTCCTCTTCAGGGGGCACATACATGGGAAGACTCGTTTATTTTAGATTCACAGAATGAACATTCAGAGAATGAAGAAGGCAATCCAAGTTCTGAATTTCGCATCACTTTGGATGATGCAACCCAAGCAGCACCACAGCAGAACCTTGATACACGAACACGAGGTGGGGATGATAAATTGTTTGGGCAAGTTTATAGGAGGAGACAAACCCAAAGTAAGGAGGACCATGCAATTCCACACGACCAAGTGTCTGAACCTGAAGTCCAGCATCTGTCTGAAACCAATCGAGGTACTGTTCCTAATTCTTCTATGTCATTAGAAGTTCCCATTGCACTTAGGAAAGGTGTCACGGCGTGCACTCAACACCCCCTATCGAACCACCTTTCGTATAATGATTTATCTATGTCCTATTCAAGTTTTATCTCTCAGTTGCAAAGTGTGGATGTTCCTAAGACTATACAGGAAGCTCTAGATGTTCCAGAATGGAAGTCAGCTGTCCTTGAGGAAATGAATGCTCTAACCAAAAGTGGAACATGGGAGATGGTGCATTTACCCGAAGGGAAGCGAACAGTAGGATGCTAATGGGTCTTTACTGTGAAACTTAATCACGATGGCTCGCTGGAACGTTATAAAGCAAGGCTTGTTGCTAAGGGTTTCACACAAACATACGGCATTGATTACCAGGAAACATTTGCTCCAGTAGCAAAGCTGAACACTGTGCGAATATTGTTATCCTTGGCTGCAAATCTTGATTGGCCTTTATATCAGATGGATGTCAAGAATGCGTTCCTGAATGGCGACTTACAGGAAGAAGTATTCATGGATCCACCGACTGGCTTTGAGAAACAGTTTGGTGGAAAAATCTGCAGATTAAAGAAGTCTTTATATGGCCTGAAACAATCTCCACGTGCTTGGTTTGAAAAATTCTCGAAATCAGTAAAGAAGCAAGGGTATATTCAAGGGAAATCAGACCATACCATGTTTGTGAAACACACGAGTGAAGGTAAGATGGCAATCTTGATTGTGTATGTTGATGACATAATTATTACAGGAAATGATGAAACTGAAATAACGCAATTGAAAGACGGTCTTGCTTTGGAATTTGAGATAAAAGATTTGGGATCCTTGAGATACTTCTTGGGGATGGAAGTGGCTAGATCAAGAAAAGGAATTTATGTGTCCCAAAGAAAATATGTTCTAGACTTACTCAAGGAGACAGGAATGAGCGGATGTAGACCTAGTGATATACCCATGGACCCAAATCAAAAGTTAAATTCAGCAACCAAGGGAGCTTCCGTTGAGAAAGAAAGATATCAACGTCTTGTAGGGAAACTCATATACTTGTCGCATACAAGACCAGATATTACCTTTGCGGTTAGTATGGTTAGCCAATTTATGCACTCACCACACGAAGAACACATGGAGGCTGTCTACAAGATTTTGAGGTATTTAAAGAGCTCTCCAGGAAAGGGGTTATTGTTTCAAAAGCACAACAAGAGAGACATAGTTGCATATACAAACGCAGATTGGGCTGGCTCCATTTCTGACAGAAGATCTACCACAGGTTATTGTACGTTTCTATGGGGTAACCTTGTGTCATGGAGAAGTAAAAAGCAAAGTGTTGTGGCCCGTAGTAGTGCAGAAGCCGAGCTCAGAGCAATGGCTAATGGAGTTTGTGAACTATTATGGCTGAAACTTGTACTTGAAGAGTTAAAGTTAAGTTGGGAAGTGCCAATGATGCTATTTTGCGACAACAAATCAGCATTAGCATTGTAAAGAATCCAGTGCAACATGATCGGGCCAAGCATATCGAAGTTGACAGGCACTTCATCAAAGAAAAGCTTGAAGGAGGACTAATTTGTATGCCGTTCGTTACTTCTGAACAAA
>KQ987726.1:0-15871 GCA_001598015.1 Dorcoceras hygrometricum
GAATAGGGAACGTGATACGCCAGATCTGGGGACCAATACCATTAAATAGATAATTCATTGAATTATCTCCTGTAATTGCTGTTTTAGCCCATCATTAAAACGGTAATTATACTTTAGGCTCTACACATAAAAGGTCCATATCCAATTAGATACATTAAAGCCCAATAATCCAAAACCTTACTTGATCACTTTAATTCGGGCTTAACTTTATTAACAGCCCACAACATATAACCTCTCACATATGAGCCCATATAATAAATTGATCCAACACATTATTCATCTGGGAAACTCAAATAAATATTTGAGACAAATATCAAATGAACTATGCTAGGTATAATACATCCGGTATAGCATAAAATTTTCCATTGTTGAGAGTAACTTATATATGAATTCCAACTCTATGTCAAGTTAAAATCAAGCATAAAGTATTTCCTTTGAAATTTGGAGCTAGGATTATTGAAATTTCAAATCAAACTTCGATTGTATCCTTACTCGTGACAATTATTATATCATTCAATCAAATTTAGTTTATAAGGCATATAGATGTAGAGAATATTCCATAGTTAATATCTTAATACTATTTTATGTAAACTTCTTATTAGAATATGTACGTGTTTTATAAATTAGTGCAGGCCTAGACGCATAGGGATAAACCATGTTTTTACAAAAGATTGCAGGCCAATATCTTTTGTGAAAGACAAAGGCCTTTTGCCATATATTGTTAAAAGATCTCATGCCAATAATTTAAGTTGAAATTTAAAGGCCCGGCTGTTCCATAATAAACTGAGCCTGTGAAAGTGGGTGCGGGTTCCTGGAAAAAAAAAGAAGAAGCAAAGTTCAAAGCATATTTAAGAATTAAGTAATTTAGATTATCATTCAGATTATAGATTTCAAACTGGAAATTTTTCAGCCGGTTGGCATCATTTCAAAGCTGATGAAATCGTATATATACTGGGGGCAGACTCGAGTGGAATTTAATCATTCCTAAGCATGATCTACTGAAAATCGTACCCAAAGCTACTAACTGCGCATATATATATATATATATATATATATATATATATATATATATGATATAACCAAATAGTTCACGGTGAGCTATCACTACGTCGAGGACCTCGGGCACGTCGGACGCCGGGAACTGGAGAGTATGTGAGTATACCTGCAAGCAACGAACACTCGTCAGAGGACGCCGGAAGTGTGTCCGACGAAGCCCCTCCGATACTTAAGTCAGCCGCGCGCGAGAGGAAAAGAGAGCAAATATAACTGTGTGCGAGAGTGTGCAAGAATGAGTGAGTGAATACAAAGGAGCAAACCTGGTGGTATTTATAGAGGGGCTAGGTCGTTGGAGAAGTGCGGAGATCTCGGGTGGGCGAGATCTTTTCCGTGATCTCCGGGGATTTTGTTATACAAACAAGGAAAGTCGTATCGTCTTCGGACTCTCTAAAGAAGGAAACAAGTATCGTATCTGGATCTTCTAAAGAAGGAAAGACGTACCCAGAGAGGATTCTTCAGTACGTCGGGTCGGGGTCCTCGGGAGTTATCCCGAGCTCAAATTGCTTCCTCGGTACCTTAGCTCCTCCCCATGTCGTAGATGCTCGGGCGCCTCCCGAGGCGTGACTCCCGAGCAGGTCTCAAGGCCTCGGCTAGGACTCCCGAGTTGCGCGCGTGTTCCTTGGTTGCTCTCGCCTTAGATGATGTAGGTAGTGCTGGTGGTGAGGTGCTCAGTGCTCAGGTCCCGAGGTGATTATGGGGGATATCAATATATATATATATATATATCTTCATCTTTTGGTTATTGAAATGCCACATTAACATAAATTATTGTCTTCTAACCTTGTAAAATTCTTGCTGGTAACTACTAAGTTCTTGACAAACTTCTTTGATACAAATGTGTCAAACTAAAAGTTGTTCTCTGGGAAGAAAGTATGGGCCGGATAAGATTGATATGTCCGAAATGTACAATACCCAGTAACTCTCATTTTTCGTTTGTTTTTTTTTTCAAAATATTATATTCCGATCAATATCTCTTTAACTTATTATAATATAAGCAATTCAATCTTATCTGAAATGCAATCCTAAAAATAGCAATAATTTTATATTTTACATAAATAACTACATCATTGTAATATAATATATATAGTATTAGCTTATTTCAAGTTCCTAAAGGTTGAGCTTGATTGATGGATTTCAATCACATCAAATAATTTTTATAGTCCAGACATATAATATCATAAACTTAAGAACCGCCAATTCATTGATTGGGGTACGTAGATTTAAAAAAATTACCCAATTATAATTAATATGAAAATAGTTACTTTGTCCTCTAAATTTACTTGTTCACATATGCAAATAGCCAAAAATAAAATGAATGGTGGAGTCAGATGGCTCAGTGATATTCAAGCATTGACCATGCATGTGCTTCCAACTACCAATCAGACCAATCAATTTGACTAACATATAACAGCCAGATAATAATTAAATAGTTGTTCAATCATTCAGTAATTAAATATTACAGTTAATAGTTACGAGAATGAAAGGAATAGTCACATGGGCCTGTTCCCTCTGGTAGTGTAGTCGGGGGACTATAATAATCAATGAATAGTAAATCGAAATATCTTAAAAAAAATTATAAAACAGCATAGATACGAAGAATCCGAAGAAGAAATGTATACTAATTTTAATGCAGACCAAAAAGATGACACGAGAATGACCACCAGTTAGGTCTATTAATCTATCATGTAGGACGTACTTATACACTTGCTATCATTAATATATTTTAGGATAAAAAGTACTGGTAATATAACGTAGGTCTAATGATAGATTTATTCGACCATAACCCTCGGGACACTATCCACAATATTCATCCAATTTAAAACTTTCAAAGCTATGCGTAATTAATAAATAATAGTCGAGCTAGCCAATAGTTATAGACGTATTAACGAATTAATAACAAGCCAGACAATACCATACAAATGAAGTATCTTATTGTGGAAAACAAATATTTAGACACCACCTGTTATGTCTTCACGACATTAAAATACAGATAATTTACGAAATACAAGAGCGAATATATAAAAATTAAAAACCCGAAGCTTACTCGCACATAGAAAACTTCATCAAACCATATATGTCGCATTGTCACAAGTTGCACGTACGTTATATAATTAGGTTGCATCGATTAACACCTGTTCTTGCATTTCTCCATGGCTCTTGGTGCTGAAATGGATGCCAAATAAAAAAAAGGAGTAAATTTATAAGATAATATATAAGTAAAAGATAATAGAAGTCATGCAGAATAATAATGCATCTGTCATCTGTTATTCTTCGTGTGAGTGTTTTTTTTTAAACAAAATAGAAATGAAGGAGACGAAAAGATAAAATAATCAAATACCGAGGCCAATTGCTTCTGACCCTTTCATGATACGAAGGCGCTTGCATGAATCAACAAACATTCTGCACGTAAATTAATACAAATCACAATCCAATTAAAATTTTTAGCAATGATTATTGATAAATTGTGACATAATTTCAGATCGAGTTAACGCTTGGATTTTTAGTTTCAATTTTCCAATTTAATGGGAAACAAATACATATACTAGAGGTCTTGCTATACATTAATGAGCTCTAGTTAATACAAGGAGTAAATTGGCACATGATGAATACTACTGAGAGTAAAAATGTATAAATAATTCTGTAAAAATGTAAATTTTATACTTCAAAGTAAATCGTTACACATCGACAACTTAATCAAAAATAGTATAGTTAATGACTAATGTAGTTTATTTATTAATACTAGAATATAAAAGTAAAGCTGTAAGTATTAATTAATATATGCTTACTCCCATGGTACGTCCCCCACGAGCATCCAATCGCCATCCTTATCTTCATAGGTGGGAACATATTCAGAACTATTCAGCAAATCCATCAATTTCCTCTCATTCATAAAATCTATCATTCCTTGGGTCCCATAGTTGCCTGTATAATTACACATCACACACATGCATTAACCATCGGTTCCAATTATTTCATTAATTTCGCATCTAAATTTAGTTCATTACTAATAATAAAGAAACACTTATAATGAATATTTTACATTTCAAAAATCGGAACAAAAAAGTGTCTATCTAGATCTAAAAAGCACTTCCATTTAATCTACGAACTGATCTTTGGCTTATATATATTTCTGCGCATATATAGTAATCTTGCTCGCTAAATAATTATATACCTCAGACTCGACTCCGTGTGTAAAATGACCACAAGGAGGATTTAAGTTTCCCTTTTCGTGTATTGCATGTGAATTTTATGCTAAACTTTAATTCCTTTTTTTTTTTTTAAATTTCATGCAACATAGATAATAGTTGTGATGGCGTACTAATTACCCATGGTGAAAGAGCTAAACATTTTGGCCAAGGCATCGGAGAGTTGTTGGTAGCTGGTGTAGGTTTTCAAGTCCACTTTACGGAGATATGGCGCACCATCCATCGACACCTTCACAAAGGTGGCGCCGCCGCCGGCTCCGCTCTTCTCACCGGATTCTTCGTTGTTGCTCTTCTGATGCGCCATTATGTTCTTGCGAAAAGACCGGACTGGTGGCCATCCCACCACCTGTGCCCTATTAAAACGCTCATTTTTTTTTGTAAAAAAGGAAAAGAAACATATTTGTAAAAAAACTAATTGTATTAGAATTTTTTTGACAAAATTATCTAAGTATCAAACATGCGATCGATGTCTGTTATCATAATTCAAAGATTCATGAAAAGTTGCAGAGTATTTTGGCTTGCATGCGTTTTTTTTTTTTTTTTTTCTGACTTAAATATTCTGGCAACATAATAAAAATAGTCAAGATCAATGGAACCACTGTACTTTTAGTGGAAGAGACGTACGATTAATCTTCAAAAAAAGGAGTAAATTTATAAGATAATATATAAGTAAAAGATAATAGAAGTCATGCAGAATAATAATGCATCTGTCATCTGTTATTCTTCGTGTGAGTGTTTTTTTTTAAACAAAATAGAAATGAAGGAGACGAAAAGATAAAATAATCAAATACCGAGGCCAATTGCTTCTGACCCTTTCATGATACGAAGGCGCTTGCATGAATCAACAAACATTCTGCACGTAAATTAATACAAATCACAATCCAATTAAAATTTTTAGCAATGATTATTGATAAATTGTGACATAATTTCAGATCGAGTTAACGCTTGGATTTTTAGTTTCAATTTTCCAATTTAATGGGAAACAAATACATATACTAGAGGTCTTGCTATACATTAATGAGCTCTAGTTAATACAAGGAGTAAATTGGCACATGATGAATACTACTGAGAGTAAAAATGTATAAATAATTCTGTAAAAATGTAAATTTTATACTTCAAAGTAAATCGTTACACATCGACAACTTAATCAAAAATAGTATAGTTAATGACTAATGTAGTTTATTTATTAATACTAGAATATAAAAGTAAAGCTGTAAGTATTAATTAATATATGCTTACTCCCATGGTACGTCCCCCACGAGCATCCAATCGCCATCCTTATCTTCATAGGTGGGAACATATTCAGAACTATTCAGCAAATCCATCAATTTCCTCTCATTCATAAAATCTATCATTCCTTGGGTCCCATAGTTGCCTGTATAATTACACATCACACACATGCATTAACCATCGGTTCCAATTATTTCATTAATTTCGCATCTAAATTTAGTTCATTACTAATAATAAAGAAACACTTATAATGAATATTTTACATTTCAAAAATCGGAACAAAAAAGTGTCTATCTAGATCTAAAAAGCACTTCCATTTAATCTACGAACTGATCTTTGGCTTATATATATTTCTGCGCATATATAGTAATCTTGCTCGCTAAATAATTATATACCTCAGACTCGACTCCGTGTGTAAAATGACCACAAGGAGGATTTAAGTTTCCCTTTTCGTGTATTGCATGTGAATTTTATGCTAAACTTTAATTCCTTTTTTTTTTTTTTTAAATTTCATGCAACATAGATAATAGTTGTGATGGCGTACTAATTACCCATGGTGAAAGAGCTAAACATTTTGGCCAAGGCATCGGAGAGTTGTTGGTAGCTGGTGTAGGTTTTCAAGTCCACTTTACGGAGATATGGCGCACCATCCATCGACACCTTCACAAAGGTGGCGCCGCCGCCGGCTCCGCTCTTCTCACCGGATTCTTCGTTGTTGCTCTTCTGATGCGCCATTATGTTCTTGCGAAAAGACCGGACTGGTGGCCATCCCACCACCTGTGCCCTATTAAAACGCTCATTTTTTTTTGTTAAAAAAGGAAAAAGAAAACATATTTGTAAAAAAATAATTGTATTAGAATTTTTTTGACAAAATTATCTAAGTATCAAACATGCGATCGATGTCTGTTACCAAGGAACTATTTTGGAGAATATCATTCCAGTTAACCATGCAAAAATTATTCATTTCGGAATACAAAACTATAGAGAAAATAAAATTTTACAGAAAAGGGGAGGATATACCTGCTCTCAAAGTAATACTCTCTCTCGTTTCATTTCGTATCTATTATCATTATTATTGATCCTAGGAAAGTAAGTAACTTTACGTTGTGTGCACACGTCTAGCTCACATGCTTGCACGTGTAATTTTCAACAAAATGTGAAGCAAAAGGCATGCTGATTAAAGATTACATACCTTAACAATAATTCAATTTCAATTATGTGTTTTTTTTTTAAAAAAAATAAAATTTTGGCACGCAAAATTCATACGTTAAGCTTCCGGTTTCGAGTCATATAAAAAGGTGAATAAAAACTAACTTAGCTGGTGGCTTGACCGGATCTTTGGAAGGAGGCGAGGCCTTCTCCTTTGCAGAAGTTTTCATGGCCTCCTCCAGATCTGAAGCAGCCGATTCATTAGACTGAAGCTTGAGTTTCAGATCGACAGTTTCGGAAAACCCTCTCTTCCCAGTGAACTTGATGAGATCGGCTTCTCCTCCGGCGCCGCAGCCGGGAAGTCCAAGGCATAGCTCAGTTTCCTTGAGATTCAGGCCATGCTCCTGACTGAGCAAAGGCGACGACAATTTCCGGCCAACTTGCATCAAAGCTTGCGTCTTTCTCTCCGCCGAGGGCTACCTTTTCTTTCTTTTCTCTCTTCCTTCCTCCCTTCCTTCCTTCTTCTTCAACTTGTCATGATTTGAGGTGAAGAGTGTGAGTTTTGTGAGTGTTTTTGTTTGTGTATGCAATAATATTAATATATCAGAGGAAGCAATGTGTATGACTTTCATGTGCAGATATACCAATGGTTCCAATGGGCTATCATTTTCTGTCTAATACCGTGTTGACACGTGGAAATTGCGTTATACACACAAAAAATAACTATTTGTCTGGGATCATGAGCATGTTACTAAAATAATGACAATTTTATTTTGGAAGAGACCCGGCCCGGATTAAAGAAATCTTAACTTTTGCGGGTTACTTTTTTTGGATACAAAAGTTACTTAAAAATCACTAGGTATTCTTTACAAGTTCGTTGATCTTAATTATACATAAAAATATCAATATATCTTAATTACAAATGATTACTCTTCTTAATTTCAGATTTTTTTCATACTTAAATTAATAACTTCAAAACCATCAGCGATAAGGGTTTAACTATATGTTTCATGACATTTACGTACAGAAATGCTTTAGAAATATCAATACCTTATTAATCAAGTGGGTGGTTTTTAAAATGATTAATTTACACTGAAATAATGGGAGTGACATGATTACGGCGTGGCTAGTGGGGGTGGCCCAAGAAAAAGGGGGAAAAAATGAACCACGATCATTAACTTCCACCTCGATCAATGGCAAAATTTAATAGCATAGTTTTTATTTTTTAGGGAAAATTTTGTACAGACCAAAAATATAAATTTTCATTTCCGAACAAGTTCTGCAGACTGCAGGCAATGTTTGTTTATCTTTCCAGAAAATGATTTTTTTTAAAACAGAAACGAAAATAGTGTCTTTATGGGTTTTGATCTATCCTCCGAATAATCCAAGTTAAATATCTTTTTAGAGGAAATGAAAGTTTAAATCTTAATATAATAGATTTTCAACGTTTGTTTTAAATCTCTTGAACTGTAACACACTCCTCCATCGGCGAAATTGAACTAAGATTCCTTTTTGAGAAAAAAAAAGAAATCAGGCAACCACATTACCCGGAAAACATGCTACACTTCAAAAATGGCCCTATTAGTTTAACAGTGAAAGTTGGTAAGGCGTTTGATTAATCATGCACGAATAAGTCTTCCATTATTTTGGACAAATATTATTCCTTGTTGGACTCTTCTATGACAAGGAAAGTCGAAACCTGATTGAGTTTTTTAAAAATATAAATTGAATTATTAAATAATTAATGGCCTACTTTATTGATTTGTTTGTGTATGTTAAAATAGTGTACGGATATATAGATATATATGCCAAAAGCCTACCCACATAATCGTGTATAAAATATCATCCTCTTGGAGGTTTGATGGTTAATCATTATAATTATATGATACTTTTAACATATTTAAAGATTGAATATGGAACTTAATGTTAGAATTAAACGTTTATCATTAAGTCAAAAATTATTACTATTAGCCAATATTCAACTTTATTTCCTTATAATGTGGCAACGCAAAATGCACCTATTACATGCGTTAGCCGTTAGGGTCTGTTAGGCCCATGAGTCCGAGTTGGGTGCATGTCTAACTGCTGGTGGTGTCCCTTAGAGATCAGTCTTATCCCTTACCCTACAATCGAACATATCCCCGACAGAGATAGTATTACCCGTTAAGATCTGACATCACTTTTACATTCACTTGACTAATCAGATCAAGTGGCGCAACGTCAGCATGACGTACGAATGCTTCTCAACTCAACAACTAGTTAAGCACATTGTACGCTATGCCTCCAATTGTTTTATTACTATACGTTATTAAGACAACATTTTTTGAAGAAAATTACTGCGTATTTGACTAAATGACGCAACTGGCTTTCTGATATTTATGAGATCGAATTTTTGTTCCTTAAATGGGGCTTTTGCTCGAGGAACTTCCGCAACGACCCATGAGGAAGAATTAAAATATTAATAGATGAAATTTCAACTCATTTTGTACCAACAAACTACAAAGCTAAGGAATAAAAAGATAAATTTTAATATGGAACGTAGAATCCTATAATAATGGAAAAACTCATTTGGTTAATTTATTTTATTCAGTTTTTTTGGTCAATCAGCTATTTCATCCACGCTCACAAGATGAAAATGACAAGTTATGCATGTGTACAATGTAGAAGGACTAGGTTATTGGTCCAAAAATTTCGTGAAACCATTTTCCCCAGGTTCCTAGAAAAAAGGAGAATTTGAGTAACTATGTTCTATTATTTTCGATTTTGATTATCTATGTTCTCAAAAGTGATTTGTAGTCATATATATATCTTCCTTTTTCTGAGTGTTGTAAATTATTTTGCAATTTTAATTAAATGTCAATGGAAATGCATGCAATTGTGACATTGGGATACATCAACTTCACGTCAAAGTCATACTAACATTATATATAAAAAGGCTAAAACATCAACAACAGAAAATAGAAAACTGGAATTTAAATATTCAAAATATTGCAATTTCCTTTTTACCTATATTATTATTCTCTTTATTTATTTTTTAGTATTATCCCTTAATTTCAAGCTAACATTTTTTATTCATGAATTATCTTAGCCGACAGGTTTTATCTATTATTCTTTTAAGAAAATTAAGATATTAGATTTTCTTATATAAAAATGCACTCTAATTGCAATTTACATCCTGTAGCTAGGTTGAGCATTTGCTCTCTATATATGGATGCTCACTTTTGTGGACACCCAGAGATGTGACTCCCTGGTACTGCCACATCTCCAAGTGCTCACATAATTGAGTACTCCTGGTGTCCACAATATCGAAAGTATATATATATATATATATATAATTATAATTGGGTGTGCACAAATATGCTTAAACTGAGTGTCCATAATATCAGCATTATATATATATATATATATATGACCAACATTTTATATTAAAGAACATATGGACCAAAAATAAAACGTAAACGATGATAACTAATAATTTTTTTTAAAAATGCATAGTATTAGCGTTATATATATATATATATGTCCAAATTAGCTTACCAAATTTTAACTATGAAAGTGATCTTCAACTGTAAAGTAGTAGACATTTCAATAGGAATTAGCTTTCCCATTCGTAATATATACCAAACAAGAAGAATGGAATAAGACTAGGAATGTGTCTATCAACCTATTAAGTTGTGAAACTAGGAAATAGAACTGAGAAAGAGTAATAATTAAGTTATTCTTTGTGATTCAGGATCCCTTTTTTCTTTTGCCCTTTTCTACCATTTAAGTGTAAATATTCTAATTAGATGGTTCGATTAAGGACATATCACGAAATCAAGCGACAATTCTTCAATCTGACAAATAAAGGTATAATAAGTTTTTCATATAATACATCCAAATCTTGAGATACAAGTGTATATTATTATAACTACACTGGTGTGTAAATTCAAGCATATTAAGACACTATCTCTTATAGAGTTATGTATGTATGTGATCCAGCAGATTATGAATATGACTCAATTACATGACTCGACTAATTAAGGTCATGAAATGAAAAAAAAATATTTATAAATTTAAGTTTATGCAATATTATCCTTTAAAGAGGTTTCCTTTTCTCATATATATTTATCTTAAATATTCTTTGAGTGGAAAACTTATGGGGTTTCTACCATATATAAACATATATAGTGGATGATTAGGAAGACCAAGATACTTTTGACAAGTAAAATACTTTTTCATGAATCTGCTTATATCGCAGATCCGTATCATAGGAGTTCTTTTTTTTAATTTCTAAAGAACACATATTTTTTATGGCTCCGTTTGGCCACATTCTATAAAAATATTTTTAGTGTTTTAGAGTTAAAAAAACTTAAAATATGTGTTTGGATAAGATTTTTAAAAAAAATTTTTGAAAAAATATTTTCAAAAATCTTGAAATACACTTTTTAAAAAACAAGTGAAAGTGTTTTATAATGTTTTTAGAATATAAAATATAGGTAAACTTATACAAATTGTAAATTAAATTTTTTTATTAGATTAATTATTTGAATGCTATTTTAATACTAATTCTTAATTATAAATTATTTTTTGAAATAATTATCTAAATATTTTTTAATTAAAAATTTTTTTATAAAATAGTTGTCCAAACACATACTTACCTTTAAAAAAAAACTTTCAAATCATTTTGCAAGATTTTTTTACAAAACACTTTTACAAAATTATTTTTAAAAAACGTGTCCAAACGAAGTCTAAACTTTTAAAACTTATATGGAACTACCACGTTACTCAATTTGGTGAGATTGCGGTGATACATGAAAAATTATTATTTTGTATCGTTAGTTTTAGTCCAAATATAGATGGAATATTATTAGACCATTCACGTAATACCGATAATCCCAACAAAATTTATATATATTTTGTACTGTATCATTATATTTGCATTATATTTGTCGGTATCCCTAATCGTAGAGCCTTTTTGAACCAGTGGTGATGATTTTGAGACAGGTCACATCTCTATGAGAAGAAAACATCTTCAACCCTAGCTGTGCCCTGCCACCATCACCATCCTCCTTTGCTAAATACTTAATGGCTTCATCTCTAATAAATCTACCTATTTAAAATCTTCCGAAATATTTATCAAATTAATTGCACAGGAATTGCAACATGTTTGCACTTTTTAATTAGATTGATTGTTCTGGACATCAACCTAATTTCTAACACTTTAGAAGCAATAAAGTATTTTGATGTTAGAGCGAGAACGGAAATGGGTGTCAACGAGATGCAATAGATAGTTATTATCTACTAAACCAAATTATCAAAAGGATGGCTTGTAAGTATCCAAAATTGGGTGCTTTGTCCTAAAAGTTAGTGTTTTTTTCCCTATATATTTTGTATCGAAGTGCTGACAATATAATGGATATGCCAGCACTTTTTGGCGGCACGTTAATAAATAATTTACATGAGGACTTATAAAACACTGAGCTGTGAAAAATACTCCATATTCTAAGCAGCTCCATTGAAACTTTGAATTAAGTCAAAAGACTCAAATCACACTAAAAACAAAACACTATTTTTTTGCTTTGCAAATCTACGAACTAAAGAGATAGTGACTCACCCCTTGATATCACATTTGAAGTTTTGTTTCTTTCACCGTGAACTGAATCGAGTTTCAGAAGATATGACTCGGGTGGTCCAAAATGCCCCCACAAAAGTAAATGTGTAGTTAATTCATAGCTAGTGATTTGGGAAACTGTATTCTTGATTTCATATTTCTAAAGGATAGATATTTATTCATTCATATGGATCCCCGAAAAACGTATGAATCCTACATACGCGAATTGCTGTCCTTCAATCGAACTTGAGATAATACCTTTCAGGTTTCATAACCATTTAATATGTAACTTAGTTTCTATATTTTGGGAGCTTCTCATGCATCAAGCTGCTGACGTTGGGTCTCTTGATCTGTTGGCGGCTAGATAGACCGTAAAAACAACTGCAAGATATAAATCGCTGTCTTGTTTCATCAATAAAAACTAAAATCCCCCTATCTCAATTCATTTATACGTACGTACGGTCGTTGATTTCTATGTCCATCAATATTTTTTTTAATAAAATGACATAGACATTACAAACCTTATGTGGATATATTAGAGTATACATATATATACAATTAGAGTGTGTGTATATATACATATATATAAAGAACTCTGCGTATGTTCCTTATATTGGTATGGAACGCCGATAACACTAACTTGTTCCTTCAATTCGGCTAGTTTTCTGAGAAATTTTAAATCAGAGATTTACTTGCACTTGTATTATTCTCCTTCTCCAACCCTAGAAGATGCTCCATTCATTGTAAACGGGTACACTTTTGGTGGTCAACTGTTTGGGTGCGATGCAATAATGCGGATGTATCGAAAAATAACTTAATTTGGGGAGACAGTTTACAAGGTGATTAGCATTTAATCTTAGTTGAATCAAGCGTGGCCCACATATGCAATATTATGAGAATCTTGGGCACAATAATAATGATTCCAAATGTAGGTTGAAAATGAGACAATGGATCCCCATGATGGGGTCTCACCAGTATCCCACTAATTGCTTGGAATGCCTCACCCTTGTCAACTTCCTTTTACCAATCTGATGTAGCCAAATAGATCAGCCGACGAGATGCTACCACGTCGAGGACCTCGGGAACGTCGGGCGTCGGGAATTGGAGAACACGTGGGTATTCCTGCAAGCAACGAACACTTGTCAAAGGGCGCCGGAGATGTGTCCGGCGAAGCCCCTCCGATGCTTAAGTCAGCCGTGTACGAGAGTAAAACGAGAATATATACTGTGTGCAAGAGTATACAATAAAGAGTGAATGAAAAAATCAAAGAGCAAACCTGAGGGGTATTTATAGAGGGGCTAGGCAGATGAATCGTCTCGTGGGCACGTTCTGTCGAGACGTGG
Organism: Dorcoceras hygrometricum; assembly: GCA_001598015.1. Taxonomy (NCBI): domain Eukaryota; kingdom Viridiplantae; phylum Streptophyta; class Magnoliopsida; order Lamiales; family Gesneriaceae; genus Dorcoceras; species Dorcoceras hygrometricum. Next base: position 13,578 of record KQ987726.1, read on the forward strand.
GTGAGATCGTGCGCACGTCTTCCGTATAACACGACCCACGTTCTCCGCCTTTTGCGGAAGTACTTTAACACATCGGGCTGAGGTCATCGGGAGAGTCCCGACGTCCGAGCTCTTCGCCTGGCCCCGACGCCAGTCCCGACGTCCGAGCCCTTCGCGCGCTTCTCGATTGCTTTCGCCCTTGATGACGTAGGTAGCGTTGGTGCTTAGTCCGATGTTCAAGGATGGAGGAAACCGTGGCAGGAACCATCCCCAGATCAGGCTCTTCAATTACAATGGCACGGTGGGAGACAATGTCTATACTATACGTAATAACCAAAACGTTGTGTCGTGGAGGCATAGTGTTGAGAAGGAATTCTGCGGTATTCAATGCGTCTTCGATCAACCGTCGACGGTTAAGCTCTTCCACATCCAATACAGGCCAATCTCTCAATTGTTGATCGAATATCTCTAGTAATTCGTGGTGGCTCATGCTTCTATCAAGGTAGATATGGATCGAACTACGTCTGAGATGTTCAAGGATGGAGGAAACCGTGGCAGGAACCATCCCCAGATCAGGCTCTTCAATTACAATGGCACGGTGGGAGACAATGTCTATACTATACGTAATAACCAAAACGTTGTGTCGTGGAGGCATAGTGTTGAGAAGGAATACTGCGGTATTCAATGCGTCTTCGATCAACCGTCGACGGTTAAGCTCTTGGACATCCAATATAGGCCAATCTCTCAATTGTTGATCGAATATCTCTAGTAATTCTTGGTGGCTCATGCTTCTATCGAGGCCGATATGGATCGAACCACGCCTGATCGATGGTTGCACGTTAAATCGAACAAGCATGTTATCATAATATTCGCACACAGAGAGGTTACACAAAAAGTTGAATTCCACATGAGATCGAGCACCACGAGTCATCACCACATCCATCTCTTCCACAAACAACCCTATGAAGTTGTCTTCCATAGCTCCAACTTTACACTCCACTTAATTAGATTTATTTGTTATGCTTAGATGGTCCAATGTCCAGAGGTATATATATAGATATTCATATTTGTGTAGAATTGTGTAGAATTAATTCGGATAGGGTTCTTGTTTTATTTTATGACTTCAAGTTTAAGCTAAGATATCTGATTTACTATTTAGATATATTTATATGATCTTCAATTTAAAGTGAGTGTGACCAAATTCTTCATTTGTTGGCCGACTCATCAAAGATATGCAAAGAATATATATATATTGAAATTGGATCACTGGCTTCATAATTAAAGCACAATACGGTCTTCCAAAAAAATATCTCTAATTATCTACTTTTTTTAAATACTTTATCTGATGATTAATTTTAAAAAAACCACTTTAAAATTCATTTTTCTTATACCATTAAACTTATGATCTCCTGTATTAAATCTTTTAGTTAATGGCACTATAGATGCTATTTGTATTAATGAATAATAAACGTGAATTATAATGATCAAAATTGTTTATTTATAAAATACTCCGACATACTCGGGCTATACAAAAACCACACATTAATGCCAAGAGAAACTATACTCACAATTAATGTGGAATATCAAATATAAGCACCGACAAACATGGATTTTGATCCTGTAACTAATATTCCTCCCAAAATTATAGTTCTTTAATTTTAAAATATGTATCTGGAATTAAGATATATGGTTGTTAAAAATAAAGGCTGTACATTCAACATTTGTTTTACAATCAAATTCCTATTTCTATTTGTAGTATGCATCTGGCTTAAAAGAGATCTACTTTTGAGGCTAAGTGAATGTGTTATTTGTTTTTGGGCTCATCTTTTAGATTGTGAAGGTTGGAGGATGCAACTTCTGTATTCAGAAATCTCTTAATGAGACATTCACAAGATGAGAGCCGATGATGGCATTTGATCAGAACCAAAAGAAATTTATTACAAACAAAAATGTAAAAAAGGGCTAAACCACATTAGAATAAGAAAAACACTCGAGCAAAAAAGACTATTGTCAATGAAGTGATGATAAATCAAATGAAAATAGGAATAAGTCGAACTAGCATGGTCTGCCTACATAGCACTTGAGAGCGCCGGAGAACCGCGTGAGCCTGCCGGCGTATGAACCAGGCTTGAAGTTGATCAAGTTACGCTTCAGCGGCGCCTTTATTTGTTTGATCGGCGGACCTGATTCGGTAAAGAATGCTCCATTCAAGAACTTGTCGCCTTCCGATCTCCATTGCCATTTCATCCACTCGCTCTTCGGGGCATAGTCCCTCTTGGTCACCTGCTCAAAACAGAGTCACTTAGCCGATGCAA